>ML341593.1:50716-88107 GCA_005239505.1 Nicotiana paniculata | reverse complement strand
TGTACTCACGTTACTCCCTGCACCTTGTGTGCAGATCCAGGTGCCAGGGCATCCGAGTCAGTGTTGATTCTTCCGCAGATTATCTCGGAGCTTAGAAAGGTAGCTGCACGGCGACCGCAACCTTGCTCTTCTACCTCCTATTTCTAGTTGTTAATTTTTATTAGACTTTCTCTTGTCATTTAAGTAGACTGTATTAGACTTGTATTCATGATGCTCATGACTAGTGACACCGAGGTCGGGCCGTTCATTTCTATGTTTTGTTTATTTTTACTTGTTCTGAAGTGTTTAATGAAAGATTTATGACAAAAGAGAATAGTAAATGAATTATTGAAAAGAATCTTTTTATGCTATGAATAATGAATCGGCTAGCCGAGTACTGCCATAGACGCCATCACGACCGGGGCGGTTTGGGATCGTGACAGTGCGTCAACTCAATATCAATAACATAAAACGTATTGCGGGGTTTCATACCCTTAGCACTAAGTTTAGAAGAGTTACTTACCTCGAACGAGCCAATGCCAATGCAGAGCAAGCCAAATGATGCTCCAAAGATTCCATACTACGTATTCCGACATCCGAACGGCTCGAAACTAACCAACACCAATTCAAATACATCAAACAATGCTAAAGGAACCAATCCCGATTGTAAAAGATCAAATCTTGAATCAAAGCTCGAAATCTGCCCAAAAAGCCCAACCCGAGCCTGCACCTCGGAACCCGGCAAAACTCACAAAATTCGACAATCCATTCAATTACGAGTCCAACTATACTGGTTTCACATAATTCCAACTCCAATTCGTTCAAAACTCAAAAATTCATATTATGAAGCTTTAGGCCAAAACCCCCCAATTTCTCTTTAAAATCCAACAACTAATTGCCAAAAAATGAATATAGATCCATCAAATGTAATCAAAAGCGAGTGGAGAACACTTATCCCAATCCTTGTGATGAAATTTGCTTCAAAAATCGCCTCAATCTGAGTCCCACATCTCAAAATATGAAGAAAGAACCAAAACCCTCGATTTATAACTCTGCCCAGTTATTATGCACTTGCGGTTTAATGTGATATATTCTATCTAATTATGTGTTCCGAGGTCGTAAAAACCTCCTTCTATCTCACCTCGATTTATGTACGCAACCCGGGCGTGTAGCCAGGAAGCCTTTATGTGAAAAACTGATAAAAATAATAATTTTATATTAGAAATTTGAATAAAGTTGACTTCAATCAACGTTTTTGGTAAACGGACTCGGACCCGTGATTTACGGTTCCGGAGGATCCGTAGGAAAATATGGGACTTGGGCGTATGCCAGGAATCGAATTCCAAGGTCCCAAGTCTGAGAAATGAATTTTTAAAGAAAATTATTTTCTGAAAAATATAAAGGTTTTTGAAAAATGAAATTTGAGGTGAGACCTGTGATATCGGGCATCAATTATGATTCTGAAGCCCGGTACAAGTTCGATATGATTCAAATGTGTTATCTGTGAAATTTGGTAAGAAACAGACTTAATTTGACGTGATTCGGACCTTAAATGCAAAACTTAATGTTTATAGAAGTTTGAAGAATTTTCATTGACTTTTAGTTTAATTCATCGTGTTAGTGTTGTTTATGTGGTTTGAAACCTCGAGCGAGTCCGTGTTAAGTTATATGACTTGTGTGCATGGTTGGACGGGGTCCCGGGGGCTTTAGGTACGTTTAGGATGCTCATCGGGTGTTATTAGCACTTGGGAGACAGCTGAACCATTGCTGGTTCTGGTATCTCGCACCTGCGATGGACCTTCCGCAGGTGCGACTAGGAGCTCGCAGGTGCGGACTTAGCCTAATCCCCCAATCCTCATAGGTGCGGTGTTTTTTCCGCAGATGCGTAGCCGCGGGTGCGGCCATTTGACCGCAGGTGCGACCCCGGACTTTTTAGTGGGTTTTCGCATCTGCGATGATATTTCCGCAGGTGCGGTCCCAGGGGCGTAGGTGCGGAATTGCTGGGCAATTATATCAGATCCGAGGGTTTATGTTATTTTTACCATTTTCGAATTGGAGAGCTCGGGATAGGCGATGTTTTGAGGCTTTTGCACCTGGGTAACTTGGGTAAGTGATTTCTATCCATTATAGACCAATTTCCAAGATTCCAATCTTAAATCCAACCTTTAATTTCGAAAATTTTGGGTAGAAAATGGGATGAAATTCATAGACCAAATTATTGAGTTTGGATTGGGGCTTTGACCTTCGATGTGAGAGATTTTCATATGCTTAGACTCGTGAGTGAATGGGTGTCCGGAAAATATAATTTTTACCCGATTACGAGACGTGGGCCCGGGGAACATTTTGGGCGAATTTCCTAATTTCGCGTATTAGCTTCGGACTTATTAATTATTTTGTTTCCTTGTGACGATAATTACTCTATGCAATCGAATTGTCTAGATTTAGGCCACCCGGATTTGGGTACTCGTGGCAAGAGCATGGTATTGAGTTGATTAGCACAATTAAGGTAAGTATCTTGCCTAACCTTGTGTGGGGGAAACTACCTCTTAGGATTGAGTCTTCTATGTTGATTGTAGTCCGCATACGCGAGGTGACGAGTGTTTACTCGAAATTTTCCACATAGATTGCCCTTTAGTGATTTTACGGGTCCTTATGTTCCCTGTATATGGATTGAACTTGTTATATCTGAATTCCTGATTTCTAGTCTCATCTCCTCATGTTCAAGTTAGAAGTACTTGCCTAGCATTCCTTGTTTCTTATAGGATCTGAATTGACTTAAATGAATACTTTGTTTTTCCTACCGTTATGCTATATCTTCCTTCATATGCATCCTATTTACTGAGCATTGTTCAAACTGAGTTTATTCGGTGAAGCTAATTGTCTAAGTGAGATTGGTTATAGCTGATTCCCTTGCCGGGATGATTTGGTTTCTTAATTGCGAACTTGAATGTATAGAATCGTTGCTATATTTTTCTTGTCTTCCCCTTGTTATGTTGTTCTCTGTTTGTGCTTGGTATTCCTCTCAGTGGCTACTTCTTATGAGCGAGTTGTTACCACTTTTGTGATTTAAGTCTTTGTATTCATTTGCTCATCGCACTTTGTATTCGGCCTTGTTTGCTTTCGCGCCGTTCGTGGTAATATATGTTGTTTTCTGTCAGATTCTAGTTGTTTTCCTCTGTGGTTGCATTGCATGTTTAAATTGGGACTACGGAGAGGGATCCGGGAGCTTTCCCCCTGTACTGCACTGCACATTTAAATTGGGACTACGGACAGAGATCCGAGAGCTTTCCCCCTGTACTGCATCACATATCTAAATTAGGACTACGGACAGAGATCCGGGAGCTTTCCCCTTGTACTGCAACACATATTTAAATTGGACTACCGATAGAGATTCAGGAGCTTTCCCCCTGTACTGCATAAATATTTAAATTCGGACTACGGACAGAGATTCAGGAGCTTTCCCCCTGTACTGCATTGCATGACAAATTCAGAATGGCGGACTGAGTTCCGGTAGTTTATAATTGAGGAGATTTGAATCGAAATATATAAATATACATATTGAAAAATATAGCTAAAAAGAAATTATCTCTAGGAAAAGTTATGTCTAAAGGACTTCTTTTCGAAAGTATATTTGAAAAACATTTGTCTTGCAGAATGATGATATTTGAAAGAGCAGTACTTGGGAAAATATATTTTGAACATCACATGTTTTGGTGATATTTGAAAGAGCAGTACTTGGGAAAATATATTCTGAACATCACGTATTTTGATGATATTTGAAAGAGCAGTACTTGGGAAAATGTATTTTGAACATCACATATTTTGATGATATTTGAAAGAGCAGTATTTGGGAAAGTATATTTGCACACCACGTATTTTGAAGAGACTATGTTGTTAAGATTTCTCTTTAATATATATATATATATATACACATTCAGAGAAAGTATGTTTCAAAGAAGAAATTTATCTACTTCAAAATGATTATATCTTTAAAGCTTTCAAAATAAACTCACGATTTAAAGGTTTTCACTCGAATATTTGACCAGTTTTATTGATTTATTGCCTAAGGCCTGACGTGAATAAATTAATGCAGTAATGAGTTGCGTGTGTTTTTGTTTTGTTGTAGTTCCCGCCATTTAGATTGCATCCTTTCCATTCTCTTTGCGTATTTCTATTATGTTGTCCGTTGATCGTGATTATTGAGTTTTCTTCCGTATTGTTCGATCGTATCGTTAATTACATTGAGAAATATTTAGATAGATATTTTGGTTCGGTCATTTATACATCTATGCCTTTTACTTATTAGACCGTTGGTGTCTCGACTAGTCTTCGTCACTACTTCACCGAGGTTAGTCTTGATACTGACTGGGCACCGCTGTGGTGTGCTCATACTACACTTATGCACATTTTTGTTTGCAGCTTCAGGTTATTGTTGTTGGTAGCTGCGCAGACATTGCTGAGGAGACTTAAGGTAACCTGCTGCTGTGATCACAGGCTTCGGAGTCACCTTCCTGTTTTATTTCTATTCAACTATACTTACTTATTCCTAGACAATTGTACTTAGATTTGATAGACAAATTTCGTAGAGCTTATGACTTGTATTTACCGGGTTTTGAGAAATTGTAAACTCTGTCAAGAATTCTATTTCGAAATTTTTAAAATTCCTTTATTATTATTGTTGTTCAGTGTAAATGTTAGGCTTACCTAGTCCCTAAGACTAGGTGCCATCACGATACCCAACAGAGGGAAATTTGGGTCGTGACATTTAAATGTCGCATCTGCGACCTCCGCTTCTGCGGATGATGGACTCGCATTTGCGAGAGAGCCGCTTCTGCGATGGCTCTGACCACATCTGCGGTTGCGCTTCTGTGCAAATACCTCTGCATCTGCGAAACTCCACCCCTCAGTGAAATCCCGCATCTGCGACACTTGGCTCACACCTGCGCCATTGCACATGCGCAATACCAATCACAGGTGCGGGCGGAACACAAGAACCAACAACTACAACATAAAAATGATCCTAAATCGATCCAAAACACGCCCGAGCCCCTCGGGACCCCGCCAATTATACCCACAAGTCACATAACAACACACGAACTTACTCGAGGCCTCAAAACACACATAAAACATTGAAATGGCGAATCACACCTGAAATCGAAATTTATGAGCTTGAACTTTCAGATTTCCAAAAACTCGCGCCGAAACATATCAAATCATCCCGAAACCACAATCTGAATCCGATATCCTCAAAGTCAACTTCTGGTCAAACTTATGAACTTCCCAAACCTTCAAATTTCTAATTTTTGCCATTTTGCGCTGAAATTTTCTAGAAACATCCAAATGAAAATCCGGGCCTAGTCAAAAATCGCCATCCGGACCTAATGGAACCATCAAAACTCTGTTCGGGGGTCAAATTCTCAAAAAGCCAAACTTGGTCAACTCTTTCGACTCAAAACCTCAACAATGAAATTCATTCTTCCAAACCGACGAATAACCTGTAAACCAAAACCGACGATTCACATAATTCATAATACATCATATGGAGCTACTCATGCGTGAAAACACTCGAGCGAAGTGAAAATGCTCAAAATGACCGGTCGGGTCGTACAAGTGTTAATTATTTTTTTGCCATAACAAAAATATTTTTTTAACATTATTATGAAATTACCGANTTTTTCCGTTCTTTTAAAATGTTTGGCCCAACTCATATATATATATATATATGTATATATATATATATATATATATATATATGTATGTATGTATATGTATATATACACACACACACACACACACACACACATACACACACATCGTGTGATTTGCCCGAGTATATATTGTTGTTGCTACAACTTAAGTATTAATATAGAACTACATCTTATAGAACTATACATTTTGTTTTTAAACATTTTTAGTAATTTTTAATCGAATATAATTGAATTTTCAATTGATCTATTGACAAAGTATCTGAGCAAAATATAAATAAGATGATCGAGAATAAAACAATCAAAACTCGATCGATTATACACATCTTAGAGAATCTAGTCACTTATTATAGTGGAACATCTAGTCACTTAAACTTAATATTAATATGTAGTTACATGATATATAAAACATTTAAAATGATCACTTAAGATTCAAGATTTATTTTCTTATTTATTCACCGATCAAGCATTCGAGCGAAGTAAGGAACAATTGAGAATAAAGCATCAATGCTTGTTATATATATGTAAGTGTAAATTATCATAAATGAAATAAAATTATACACTCTATTATAATCTATTATGCATATACAGAATATGAAGTGTAATTGATACGAAAGCACACAGATGATAAACACTATATATATAATTGATCGAGTGTAATTGATATAGTCGTGATATCCAACATGCTATGATACACTTAGTGTCTTAGTAAATAGATTATAAAGAGTATAATTAAAGTAACGTTGTGGTAAAACTTAATATGTAATTCTATATATAATCTAATTATATATTATTTTGTTGCAATGTTTAAATACAAAATCAACGGGTACCAAAGTCAGTCGGTAATCTGTTACTTAGACAACCCCAGATTTGTTTCTTCCCTATTTTCCTCTTTCCCCCTCTCTCTTCTCCATCTCTTCCATCTCCCTTACCAACTGATTTTCGGCCAATCCCACCCAAAATCGAAGCCCTTCTTCTTCTCTATCACGTTGGAGCCCCCAGCCGTCACTGCAATTCTCTCAGCCGCCACCACCACCACTGCCATTCCTCTCCACGGTGCCACCACCATTGTCATTCTCTTTCAAAGTTAGTAATATACCTTATTATATTTTTAATTTTTAAATTTCGGAATATATGTTTATGCCATTTTTAGGATTTTTGTCGATTTAGGATTTATGTAAGTAAATAGGGGTTTTGAACAACATTATATTTAGATTTAGATTTGAACTACCTAAAATTAAAATTTTTTATGGTTTTGTTTGATGAACTATATTATATTTAGAATTAAATACACTGTAATTAATGTTAACTATATTGTAACTCTAATTGATTATGTACTAATAGTGGTGTATAAATTATATAAACTAGTTAATTTGTGGTGTATACTAGGGTTTAGGGAACTTTAAATTTTGAACTTATGGCTCTTAATAGAACTCAAATTGATGCATTTAAATTATTTAATATATAAATCAACTTAAGGTATAAATTAATTTATAACGACGATATCAATTAATCAAATTTAGTCTAACTGGATGTCTTAACTAATTCATTGTTCTATCGAGTCTAATGATGATTAATGATAGGGTTAGAATAATATTTTATTTAAATTAATATGCACTTAAATTATTTAAATTTACTTTATTGTTACTAAAGTTTATTATGTAACTTAAAATATAAATTATTTTGAATACTCAATTAATAAAACATGTAATTTTTTGTTCTTTGTGTAGATGAAATATCGTAGTTGGATGTATAATAGGAATTATCCTAATCGTCGATTTTTGAGGGAGGAATTTATAGAAGGGGTTAATAAATTTATTAATCATGCAATGTGTAACGACCAGATCGGTCTTTTTGAGCATTTGTACTTCGCTCGGTGGTTTGGGGGCATGGGTAGCCTCATATGATGTATTATAACTTATTTGAGTCATCGATTTTAGTTTTCAGGTTATTCGGGATTGATATGGGGAAATGGTATTCAACTAGGAACATTAATATGAAAGGTTTGACCAAGTTTTGACTATTGAGTAATTGATCTCAGATTTGTATCTTTAAGGTTCGGTGAGCTCCGTTAGGTGATTTGGACTTAGGAGTGTGTCCGGAACGTAATTTGGAAGTCTATGGTGGAATTAGGCTTCAATTGGCAAAACTAGAATTTAGTGATTTCCGGTCGGCAGTGAAAAAAATCGGAATGGAATTTCGAGAGTTGGAGTAGGTTCGTAGTGTCATTTGTGACGTGTGTGAAAAATTTGAGGTCATTCGAACGAGTTTTGATAGGTTTCGGCATCGGTTGTTGAAGTTTGAGGTTTTAAGTCCATTAGGCTTGAATTGGTGTGCGACTCGTGTTTTTGTTTTTTCGGAGAGAGCGAGGTAGCTGCTTGGCGATCACGGACCCGGCTATCTCCTTCCCTATCTTCCTTGTGTATTTTTATTTGTTATTTCCAGACAAAGATGTCTTGTTAAATTTTGGGAACAATTGTAGTATTGGCTCATGACTTAGTGATACCCGTTGTTGGGACTTATGTCTTTTTATTTTCGCACTTTGGTTTTAAATTATTTTTCTTGTTCAGAATTTCAGTTTAAGAAAGGTTGTTATCTATATTTTTAAATGAGGAAACGAATTGGCTAAAAGTGTGTAGGCTTGCTTAGTTCCACGATAGGCGCCGTCACGACCGGGTTGATTTTGGGTCGTGACAAGTTGGTATCAGAGCCTAGGTTACATAGGTCTCACAAGTCATGAGTAGGTTTAGTAGAGTCTTGCGTACCGGTAAGGAGACGTCTGTACTTATCTTCGAGAGGCTGCAGAACCCTTAGGAAAAACCTCATATTATTGAATTCTTGTCGTGCGGATCCATTAATTCAGCCTAAAGTGTAACTCTTTGAATTCCTTCCATGCATTCGTATGTGCACGTGAGTGCTTGGTATCAGGTGTACATCGACGTCTTGTGATTTTCATGGATGAGGTGCGAGATATGATTTTAGCATGTTGATGACGTGCCAGTCTGGAGGACTTGAGGCCGGATCTTGTTTGTGGCTTGAGTGTTGAGATTTTTATTGTGTGGGCACGTGAATTTAGGAATTATATGTCCGTTTGTGTCCTTATTGGTGGGATTTTGTGACTGGGTGACTATGTAGTGAGTATGATTTGATGGTGAAGATGTGTTCGGGTTGTTTTAATGTGACAAAAAGAGTGTGCTGGAGATGCAACAAGAACTATTGGGTGTTTGACTTCTGTCTTGAGCTTACGTATGGCCTCGAGTTGTGGGTGTATTCAAGGACCTCTCAGGTAGTTTAGTTGTGGAGTGAAGTGGATCTTCATGTTGCATTATGAGTTTTTGGTGACGTCTTTTGGGTTGACAATGCCCCCGCAGAATTCATGCATTTGATGAACAGTGTATTCCAGCCGTATTTGGACTTCTTCTTTATTGTATTCGTTGATGACATCCTGGTGTACTCACGTAGCCAGGATGAGCACATTCAGCCTTTGTGGATTGTATTACATAGATTGAGGGAGGAGAAGCTTTATGCAAAGTTCTACAAGTGTGAATTTTGGATCAGTTCAGTAATATTCTTGGGACACGTGGTGTCCAGTGAGGGTATTCAAGGGGTCAGACGAGTGTGGGGAGAGCTTTCAAAAGCTCAAGACTACTTTGACCACAGCTCCAGTGTTAGTTCTGCCATCAGCTTCAGGTTCTTATACCGTGTATTGTGATGCCTTTAGGGTAGGCATTGGTTGTGTTTTAATGCGGGAGGATAAAGTGATTGATAATAGCCATGATTTTTGGAAGGGTATAGAGAGATATCAGTTTGAGGCTAAGCAGGCAGGGTTATCTTCTGCGGGTTGTCCTGAGGTTGTGTGATCCTTATGTTGTTTTATAGCAAGTTCTCTTTTACCAGTAAATGATATATGTTGCAATTTGAGTTTAGATCGCTTGAGGAAGTTTGCATTTCTATTACAATGGAGAATGCGAGATTTGCAGATGATTTGAGATATTAGATGGTTTGTGTTATATGAGCTTATGAAGGATTTAGTTGAATCTCACTGCGGTATTGTGGCGGTGATAGCGTATGGGCATTATGAGCTATCGTTTGTTTTGATATATGTCTTCGAGCCAAGTGAGGGAGTCTGCTAATGATAAGTTGGTTGCCCGATTATGTGTTGTATTGGTTTCAATTTGAGGTATTTTGGAGAATTAGTTATGACCTGCAGAGGTGGGGTTTGAGAATGACTCGAGTAATGGAAATTTTGGATACAGGTTGTATTATACTCTATGGGAAAATGGGTTATATTTAATGATTGAGTTGTATCTATAAAGGGTGTAGTGTGTGTGGAGTAGGAATTTGCTTGCTTTCTCAGGGGTGTGGGTTACTCCCTGGGTGATCGTGTGCTAATGGGGGCGCAGATCATTCCGTCCGCTTGGTCGGTCTAATTGGACTAGAGCAGAGTAAATGACTCTCGAGAATGGTTCTGATGGATTCAAGATTTATGTGTAACAATTGGGAATCTTCAGGATGTGTATTTAGCTAGAAATTGAGATTCACGTGGGAAGGTGTCAATACTTGTGACAATTCTACATTTCAGTATCAGGAAAGGGGAAAAATCGTTCAAATTCATAGAAAGTCTCTTTAGAGTAAGTGTTTGACTTGTGGTACTTTTGGGGTGCTTAAGAGAATATTCAGCGGCTTATGAGCCTTAGGGCGGTGTGGTTTCTGCTAGGGTCTCGCATGGTGAGTTTTGGGTTGAGGATTTTGGTATTTTGGCAAGGGGAAGAATAAATTTGAAGGAAACTCAGAAGGAACGCGGAGAGATAGGGTAGCTTGGTAGTAGGTTGGATCGGCCTGGTAATGAGTAAGACCGGTTCTTCGGGTGCTATGATGTGGTAAGGATTCTACGTGTGATTCGTGGCAATGCTCTTGGGTTTTGGCGACCTGCGTAGCTTAGTTGAGTTAGAGGGATTCAGTCCTGACGATTTGGTTAAGTGCAATCGATTTCATAGGGTTCTTGATGGTCTCTACCATGGTTTGAGATGTATATTTCCTACTGGTGCATGGGGCATGTGGCGTATTGTAATTTTTTTTCTCCAAAATGAAATCGAATGGAAATTTCTTAGCTAATTGAACATGTAGCTGCTTCCGACTTAGTGGACTTTGAAATTTGTCGTATCTTTCTTATGGTGGAATAATGGGTGCGATGTGGGGTGTAATGTTGAGATTTGCAGTTGCAAGGTCACTATGCCGTTTTGAAAGGAAGGTCCTGAGTTCTTAGGCAGCAGAGGCGATATCAAGTGACCAGATAGATGATATTACTTCTAAATATGGCTTGATGAGGGTGTAAGTTTCAGAAGAGGCACTGCATTTTGATTTATGGATACTTCATTGGTGTGGCAGTACTCTCCTCGTTGGTCGGCTGCGGACATTCAGATTTTGCCTTGTAATACATACGTAATTATAGGGGGTATCCCTCGTGGTAAGGTCGTATATTGGATAAGTATTAGTCATTCAGGCGGCGGAGTTGAGATCGAATACGGTTATTCGTGTGCTCTATGGATTTGGAGACTGGGAACTCTAATGAGTAGATAATTTCATAGTTGTGGGCTGTGGAAACATAGCCCGGGGTTAGTCAGAGGTTAGTGTGTTATGGTTCAGTTGTTGTTAGGCTTATTTGTGTTCTGGAATGAGTTATGAGTTACTCTTTCTATGCTACGAGGAGTTATGATCCATTGGTTTTAGGCACACTTGGTGCGGTTCTATTGTGGTCTCATAGTGGAATTTGAGTAATTGAGTATTGCATGATTGAGGCGTATTGATTATGTTCCTTCGGGTTTCGTGTGGCATCGTACCGTCTGTTTCTCCGTGGTTATGGTAATGCACTTTGACTACTGGATATTGAATTTTGTGTGGTAATTGATTTTGAGCATTGCGACTTCAGGTAATTCACGAGGAACAATGTTTGGATGGGGCCGCACATTGCAAGGTAGTCATGTTGGGATATGATCGTTGTGTTATATTTCATGTGTTATGGTTCTACGGTGCGAGATGGGTTGTTAGCAGCACGTTGTGGCGGTATTTGTTGAGCTTGCAGGATGGTTCTCTCGCCTGAGTAATTTTCTATGTTTGAGTACACTTGGATTGTTGCATATTGGTGCACGGATTGCACGAGTTGTTACTTTAGACTGTATTGATGTGGCATGTCACTAGAGTGGTTGTGATGGATGAAATGAGGTCATCGGACCTAGAATGGGTTCTATCGGATCTGATTGCGACATATTTGGGAGGATATTGATGCTGGTCGGCTTAGAAATTTTGCTATAGTTCCTATCAGAAGATAGGGAGTTCCACCACTTGTTGACCCGGTGAATGGTTATGGGTTCTTGCGTGTTTCTTTCATCATAGGCAATATATGAAGGTGTCTGGACGGGTATCTATTTGATAATAGGTTTATTACCGGAGTTGGGTTGTTCTTAGCATCCACTCTGATTGTAAATTATCGCTACGAGTGTTTGAGTTATGTGGATATCATGTGATTTCATCTTGAGTTATGGCTCTGGTTGCGTACATCTTGTTCAGAATTACACAGTGTGTAGATGCGAGATTCTGATCGTATAGAAAGTGTCGGATGTAGAAATTGGATTCTAAGGCTTATGGGCTAGGTTGGATGAAGAAATTTCAGTTATGTTAGTTATCAGACCTATATGGGATAGGATGACGTGGGATCACCCCGGGTTATGTGCATGGTAAGATTACACAGCGATTTTGATGGTTTTGGAACAACTCTGGGCACATTCGAGGACAAACGTATGTTTGTGGGGGGGGGGGGAGGAGGATGTAACGAACCGACCGGTTGTTTTGAGCATTTGCACTTTGCTCGGTGGTTTGCGGGTATGGGTAGCCCCATATTATGTATTATGACTTATGTGAGTCATTGATTTTGGTTTTCAGGTTATTCAGGATTGATATGGGGAAATGGTATTCAACTAGGAGCTTCAAAATATGAAAGGTTTGACAATTTTTTTACTATTGAGTAATCGATCTTGGATTTGGATTTTTAAGGTTCGGTTAGCTCCGTTAGGTGATTTTGGACTTAGGAGCGTTTCCGGAATGTAATTTAGAGTTCCGTGGTGGAATTAGGCTTGAATTGGCGAAACTGGAATTCAGTGATTTCCGATCGGCAGTGGAAAATTTTATATCGGAATCGCAATGGAATTCCGAGAGTTGGAGTAGGTTCGTAGTGTCATTTGTAACTTGTGTGCAAAATTTGAGGTCATTCGGACGAGGTTTGATAGGTTTCGGCATCGGTTGTAAAAGTTTGAGGTTTCAAGTCCATTAGGCTTGATTGGTGTGCGATTCATGTTTTTATTTGTTTGAGGTGATTCGAGAGCTCGATTGAGTTGGTATGGCATTTTAGGACTTGATGGCACATTTGGTTGAGGTTCCGGAGGCCTCAGGTGAGTTTCGGGTGAGTTTTGAGCGAGTCCGGGCATTACCGGAACTCAGGCATGGTTCTGGTGCTTAGTTTTCGCTGAGGGCGACGGAATTTTCGCTCAGGGCAATGGAATTTCGCTGAGGGCAGAATAGGGGGCGCGGACCGCGTAAATCTAGTCGCGGAGGCACTCCAGGGCAGATCTACAGATTCTCTAGTCTGACTTCGGAACCTTATATCTTTTTATATACAAGGAATTTTGAGATGATTCAAAAATAAAGGTTGTAGCCCTTCGTGTCTAGTTTCTAGAAAGATAAAGAAATCATCATTTGAACATCTGAAAAAATGTTATGGCCAAAATACTGAAGCCTAGAATTGCAGCCTCCAGAAGCGCGAACAATGCTACTTTTCGCGACCGCGAGGGTGGCGGCCGCACATGGATTTTTGCGGTCAGCGTAATGGAGATCAGAGAGTGCACTATATAAATGGGGTTTAGGGCATTATTTTAAATTTTTCACCTTTTTTTAAGCAAATATACAACTAGGCAGGCTGCCTAGTGGCTAATATATAAATAAAATCCCCAAATGGGTCCAAAGCTTACAAGATATCCAAACTAAAATAGAAGTTGAATGAAGCTACTAACTACTAAAAAGATCGAAAAGCTAAAATTTAATGAACTAGCTATTACAACATAATAAGTTGAATGCTTCCTTCTCCTGTCAGTGTATGTGAATCCAATTGCCAGTGGTAAATACCAAGCAACACCTATCAAGCTCTCACCAGGCACCAGGGTATACTGTCCATAGGCTAAAATTAATTCCAAACATCTCCACCACAGAGTTGAATCCAGCATATTCTTCCAAGTGTAGCTACTATAGGATCTTCATATGCAATGTACTGAGTTTGTCCGAGTATTAATCATATGCGCACTCATCAAATTTAACATGTAAAAGTAACTGGCTTTAGGAAGGCCTTGCAAGGCAAAAGCCAGGCTGGGGCTGGCTTTAAGTAGGCCTTTCAAGGAAAAAGCCAGGCTGGGGCTGACTTTAGGCAGGCCTTGCAAGACAAAAGCCAGGCTGGGGCTGACTTTAGACTGGCCTTGCAAGGCAAAATCCAGGCTGGGCTGGCTTTAGGCTGGCCTTGCAAGGCAAAAGCTAGGCTGGGGCTGGCTTTAGGCTGGTCTTGCAAGGCAAAAGCCAGGATGGATCTGGCTTTAGGCTGGCCTTGCAAGGAAAAAGCCAGGCTGAGGCTGGCTTTAAGCAAACCTTGCAAGGAAAAAGCCAGGCTGGCGCTGGCTTTAAGCAGTCCTTGCAAGGCAAAATCCAGGCTGGGGCTGGCTTTAAGCAGGCCTTTCAAGTCAAAATCCAGGCTTGAGGCTGGCCTTAAGCTGGTGACGCCAGGGCAAAGCCAAGCATACTCGAGCGTTAGAAACTGTGCATTTTTGTGATCTCGTAAGCTTCGATCCTTCCCTTCCAGAACCTTAATGTCGTCATCATTGTAAACATTGCTAAACCATCCTCAGATTGAGCATGGAACCATGCTAATACCACTGATAAATGATTCAACAATATCCAGAGATACAACATAACATGTTCAACCATTTCCTTAGCATTTGAACATATCAGAATACGATAAATTGCACCATACAACACCTGCTTATCACATTATTCCTTTACACTATCCAAGCACCCCCCGAATGAGCATGTGACCAAGCTAATACCACTGGAAAGTACCTTAATAGCATATAGAATGAGACATAAAAGAAACATGCAGGTATGTGCAAATTCCAATCCTGTGAAATCATCAGTCTAGGCTCTTCTCTTTTCTATCCTAACCCTAAGGTTAGGTGTTTGAGATTTTTCTAAATTGATCAACCTCCTCCCTGCACTAGGCAGTTCAGAGAACGAATGAAACTCATATGTACCTGCAAAAGAAAACACAATGTTAGTTATAAAATCCGCCACTGTGTTGCCTTCTCTGAACACATGTTGAAAGATCACATTGAAGTTGCCCTTCATCTTTGTAATTTTCTTCACATCATTTGCAATTATCTAAGGAGGATCCCATTCCCCTTCTATCACTTTCTTCATCACCAGTGAATCAGTCCCTAATATGAGAGGGTGAAGATCATGCTCCACATAGTATTCCAACCCTTGAAGAATAGCCTTAGCTTCAGTCACCATATTAGTTGTCACCCTCAGGTCTACTGCCCTAGCATACTCCACATCAACTTCATCATCCCTCACACAAAATATTAAGGAGATAGGACCAGGATTTCCTTTTGAGGCTCCATCAGTATTGCATTTGTACCGACCATGAAAAGGAAGCTGCCATGTTACTCTTGTGGTGATCAATATAGGTTTATATCCTTCAAAATATTGAATTATGTCTGGCCATAACAATGGAATGTTAGGCATCCAAGCATACCTCACCCTCGCCAGTTGATGCAATGTCCTATTGATCCCATGAATCACCCTATTTGTGGACACTGAACCCCCATGATTACCTGTATTTCTTCTCTTCCAAAGTTCCCAAGTGATGATAGCTGGTACTGCTTGAAACAATGGCTTTAAATTTTGACAACATTGAGCATACTACCAATGCCTTATAACCTGCTTCAATTGAATCAATGGCACGATCATTCCAGCAGCCCCCATCAACAAGTTCCATACTTTAGAGGCAGTTGGACTTGTGATAAATATATGCTCAATAGGTTCCTCTTGGGGTTGCTGACAACACCAACACCTAGACATCACCATTTTCCCTTTCCTCCTCCACATGTCATCGGTGGCTATTTTCTGACTCCAGAATCTCCACAAGAAGAAGGATATCTTGAATGGTAAGCCTTTAATCCAAATTAACTTGAATTCCTGATTAGGATCAGCCCTATGCCTTAATATTATTCAAGCACTACTAACACTGAACTTGCTTGAGGGAGTTGGCATCCAGTATGGCCTATCCCAGTATCCCTCACTGCCTTCATAATGCACATTTAGTCTTATATGTTCTGTAATTTCCTCATTGAAAGTTTGATCTAGCTGTTGATCATCCCATGTTTCACCTTGCCGCAATTCTGCCACATCCTGAAGATCTTCATTGATTGGAAAGTCTTCAGGTAATACGTGATAAAGTGAACCCAATCGAGTCCAATTTTCATGCCAATTATTAGTTGTTCCACTCTTCAATTCCCATAGGATCTCATGTTCTACTTCTTCCCTAGCATTCAGCATTTGTCTCCAAACATGAGACCCCCTTCTAAACTGCAGCACCGTTGCTATATCCTTCTTGCAATACTTATTCCACATGAAATTAGACCACAAATATTTTGTGGTCCTAAACCTCCACCATAGTTTAGCAAACAATACCCTCGACACATCATGTAAGGACCTAAAACCTAGGCCCCCTTCCTCTTTAGGAAGGCAAAGATTTTGCCATGAAGCCCAATGTCTACTTCTCCCTTCTTCCTTCTTCCTTCGTGCTCCAAAAGAACCTAGAAAAAATCTTATGAAGATTCTCCAGGACATTTTTTGGTGGATGAAGGATTGATAACATGTGGACTGGACTTTGCAACACACTAGAAATGAGGGTGCCTTTCCTCCAAATGACAGTAGCTTTCCTTTCCATGAATGCAATTTAGTCTTTACTTTCTTGATAAGATCCTCATAATATTCCTTCATCCTAGTGTAAAAAATAGGACATACTAGATATGTGAAGGGGAATTTACCTCTTGCAAATACTGTAATTGCTCCAACCGCTTGAAACAATCCATTAGGAGTCTTTGAATACATGTAGTATGAACTCTTATCTTTGTTGATCATCTGTCCTGATATCTTCTCATAGTTACCCAACACTGCCATAATCTTGCTCAAGGATGAAGGATGTGCAGAAGCAAATATTATAGTATCATCAGCATATGCCAAGTGGTTTAAAGGATCAGACCACTTAGGCATTCCAAATACCACAAATGACCTGTCTTCAAATAGCGTATTCAAAGACCTGGAAAGTACCTCAGCTGACAGAATAAAAAATGCTGGTGATAGGGGATCCCCTTGATTCATACCCCTTGTAGACTTAAAGAACCCTGAGGACTGCCCATTCACCAATACTGAGTACCAGTTATTTGACACCAAGTTCCACACCATGTTGATGAAGTGCTCAGAAAATCACATCTTCCTTAGTACATGCAATAAATACTTCCATGAAACCCTATCATAGGCCTTAGCCATATCAAGCTTGATCACCACATTAGCCGGATTTCCCTTTAACCTTATGTCAGTGACAATTTATTGAGTCAATAAGATATTATAAAATATACTCCTACCCTTTATAAATCTGGATCGATTAGGAGATATTAGAGAAGGAAAAAAACTTTCCAATCTATCATGTAACACCCTAGACAAGAACTTGTTAATGAAGTTGCTCAAGCTAATAGGTCTTAAGTCAGAAAAGGTCTCAACTCTAGGTTTTTTAGGTAGCAACACTAGATTTGTGTGAGTGATGGATTTAGGCAGTGCAGCTCCTCCATAGAAGTGTAGCGCCATGTTGTGTATATCAGCACCAATAACATACCAGCATATTTGATAAAACAGGTCAGTGAATCCATCTGGACCACTAGCACTCTACCTACTAAGGTCAACAATTGTTGTCCTTACCTCTTCAATTGTTGCAATCTTCTAAGTTCCAAAGTTTGTTCCATAGTGACCATTGAAGGTACATTATTGAGCAACGAAAAGTCAGATGCATCACCTTCATTTGTGAATTGTTTTTGATAGAAGTCCACTGCAGCTGTAGCCAATTGCTCCTGGTCTTCAATCCATACCCCACTTCTACTTTTGATCCTCTTCAGTTGCAATTTCTTTATTTTGCCATTGACATGATTGTGAAAGAAACTTGTATTCCTATCTCCTTCAGTAAACCATGTCATCCCAGCTTTTTGCTTCCAATACTGCTCCTCAATACTCAAGTATTTCTTCAATTCAGATTGAGCCTTTTGAAGCACAATCCTATTCTCAATTGTAGGCTCTTATTCAAACAACATCTCTTTCACCCTAACAATGTCCTCCAAAATAGCCAACTGCTTGAAGATATCACCAAATGTTTCCATACTCCATTTTGAAAGTGTTGCCTTTACTCTCTTGAGCTTCTGGTTGAACATAAAAAATAGATCCCCTATGAAATCAGCTTCCCAATTCTGCCTCACCACATCCATAAATGTAGCATTCTTAGTCCAAAAGTTCAAGAACCTGAAAGGCTTGACAAAATTGGTGGTCTTCTCCCCACATGCCATTAATAATGGTGCATGATCTGATCCAGTTCTGATTAGATGTTCAACTTCAATAGTTGGCAACATGTTCTGAAATGGAAAATTCACAAAGATCCTATCAAATATTTTGAATATAAACGCAGCATTGGATCTCCCATTCCACCATGTAAATGGACTTCCTTTATATCCTTGCTCAAACAAACCACAAGAGTTTACACAAAATGCTAAATCCCCATATTCAGGAGGTGGTACTGGTAGTCCTCCTATTTGCTCATCTTCATTCAATATCACATTTAAGTCCCTTCCTACCAACCATGGCAATTACATATCACTTTCTAAGTAATACAAGTGATCCCACAATTCCAACCTCTCCATTGCTGAAGATTTTGCATAAACAAATGTAATCATCATGTGCTGCCCCAGGTCATGGTGAAACATTCTCACAGTCACCTGTTGCTCAATATCTTCCACTAATTCCCATTCCACCACTTCATCAAAGAACAACCATATTTTCCCATTAATATTTGCATAAACAGTCTCCATATTCAACCTTCTTCTATATCTATCAATGAGTCTCTTCTTTTGAAAAGGCTCCATCAATGCAACTACACAAAAACTATGCTCCCTATTCATGTTGATCACCCTAGAAAAGGCCTGCTGTGTATTCACATACATTATGTTCCATATTAATGTTTTGATCATCATCAGTTAGATATAGAAGCTGCCCTCCTGGGTATTCTTCTTGATGGTTGTGGTGGCTCTTTATTCTGATTCTTATTTGTTTTCTTACCTCCTTTAGCACTAGATGTGGGTGATAAATCTCCTTCCCTAATCACTTGTTTGAAGTTTTCTACTGTAGATTCATCATCTACTTCATCCTCTATTGGACTTTGTCTATTAAGTCTTCATCAATTAGTGTCACATTGTGTGTAACTGAATCATGTAAATGCTGTAAGGGAGTCTTCAAAGGAACACTAACTTGCAACAACATAATTTGATCAGTGCCATACTCTATAGGCACTTCCTCCATTTCCCCAGATGCTCTTGGAACAATTACCCGCTCATCAGCCTTTTCATTGCTATTCTCCATAGAAGTAACAACAGCCTGCATCATTTTGAATGGCTGCTCATAGACACTGCCTAGACCAGGAATTACTGTAGTAGTCTGCTCAGAAATGTCTATTCTATTGATATCACCACCCTTTCCATTGCCTGTGTTTTGATCTGACCCCACTGTATCATCAGTAACCTTCACATTATCATCTCCATAACGTTTGTTCTCCAATGCATACATCAGAACACCATCTACAATCTCTCCAGTTGCACTAGGGATAGGGTTTACTGTGGCTGTCTTATCATGTGCACCTGGCGCCAGGCTTGGCGTCGCCAGCCTAACGCCTGGTAGACCTGGTTTTGAGCCTGGCGTCGCCAGCATAATGCCTGGTGAGCCTGGCTTTAGGCCTTGCGTCGCCAGCCTATCGCCAGGTTGAGTGTTGTCCTTCTTCACCTTGTATAATGTTTTCTTTGTCTTACCTAGCTGATCATCCTCCACCTCTATTGCATCACTCCATAAAACCTTTGTTGATTTTACCTCACCAAGGTCCTCAACCTGCCCAGAATCTGCAAAAGTTGGAGATGGAATATCTTGGCATGATTGGTTTGTAGTCACATTGGATTTCCTTAGCTCCTCTTTGCTAGTTCCAAACCTTCTATTGACCCACTCGATAGTGGATTCCTTATTAGCCCTTTCATTAGTACTTTGATCACTAGGAACAATATTAGCCTCAGCTAAGTTCCCATTATGCTGATCTTCCAACACTTTCTCAACTGCTTCCTTCTTCACATGCTTAAGTTCATCTTGATTACCTTCTCCATCTGGTTTAGTATTAGCATATTTCCCAACCCTAACCCAGACACCTTAGGATTAGGGCTTAACATTCCGGTTGCCTTCCCTTACCTTCTCCTGGCCCTTCTTGGATTGCTTTTCACCATGTTCCTTCTTCTTACCATTGCTATGATCCTCACCTTTGCCTTCAGTAATTTGTAGGGTAGGTTGATGAAATTCCTCAACCTCTAGTGCATTAAACTTGTTCTTGGTTGCTACATCCTCAAGGTTGGCCTTCCCTTTACCCTTGTCAGCTTCCTTTCCTTGTTTTTTATCAAGGATGTGACCCCTATTATCTCGTTGGTATTTGTTCTTCCATTCCATCCATTCCTGCTTGGCATGATTAGTAGTTGGCTTATCAACCACCTTTCCGCTTGCTATCACCTTTGTTGAATTTGCAGTTGTACCGATTGCTTCAGTACTCACCACAACTGTCTTCTCCTTGCCTTGATCCTCAACATCTTCATCAAATCTCTTGTGTAATTCAGGATGAATTACCCAGCATTCTGCCTCACTATGCCCTTGTTTTTTGCATGGCTTGCAATATTTTGGCATATAATCATACTTAATCCTAATCCATTTAAACTTTTCTGGCCCAGATTCATCAGCTTCTTCCACAATATTAATACGATGAGGGAACTTACCTAACAAGTTAACTTCCACCTTCACCTTATCACAACTAGGCCTAGTCCCAGTTTGAGTTGCTAGGTCTACATGTCGTGGATTACCAACTGCAAGAGCTAATGAAAATACACATTCCTTACCAAAAAAATTTAGGAGGCAGTTCTGGAAGCTAATCCAGGCTATGGCAATGAGAGTCTCCTCATCAGGTGGTTACCATGGATTCCATTTTGTACAACGCATTTGCCACATATCTGATTGAGGTTTTAAATAAAAAGGTGGCTTTGAAAGAAGATGAACATAGTTCTCCAATAATGACAGCCTAATCAACACATGGCTATCTTCAATTAAACCAACTGAACAATGGCCTTTGATCTCACATTGAATTGGAATTACTTTACGTAATTCACTAATAAAATGCTTCCTATACGAAAATTTCCAAAGAATTGCAAGTTGAAGCCGTTGTTGTACGATAGATTGCTTTACTTCTTGTTTCTTCCACTTCACAACTGGTTCTCCACGAAGGAACTCAACTAGTTTCAATGGTAACTTATCTAGGGTTTGCATGGGGGCATTAATGGCAGTTTGTTTTAAGATTTTTGCATAATCCATGGGTTGAGTATTGTTGTTTGTGGTTGTAGATGGTTGGGCGACATGGGGGGAGGTTGGGGAGGCAGCGCAACCACTGGTGGTGGTTGGCCGCTGCCCGTTGCTGCTATGGGAGGGTCGCCAGTGATTTAGGGTTTAGGAAGCTCGATTTGTGGCGATTTTTCGAGGTTTTTTCAAGAAATTCATCGGGGTAAGTGATTTTAACTCGGATTTGGTTAATGTTCATGAATATATCAATGATTTAATTATTTAATTAGTACTTTTGGGTAGAAATTTAGGGAAAATATTAGAAACTTCATAAAATGAATTTTTGGGATTTGAACATCAAATTGGAGTCAGATTTGAGTGAAATTAGTATGGTTGGACTCGTGAGTGAATGGTTTCCTAATTTTGTGAATTTCTTCGGATTTTGAGACGTGAGCCCGGGGACCGGGTTTGACCAAATTCGGTATTCTTGGTCTAATTTGATAATTTTCATATGGGATTCATTCCTTTAGCGTATATTAATGATAATATACTGATTTTGGATAAATTTGGAGCGTTTGGTGGCCGAGTCGAGTGGAAAAGGCATTTCAGAGTAGGGTTTTGGCTTGATTGAGGTAAGTAACGCTTCCAAACTTGGTCGGAGGGTTCGAAACCCCGAACTATGTGTTATATCATTAGAATTGAGGTGATGCACATGGCAAGTGGCGGGCGTCAGGGCGTGCACCGTGAGAATGGTGACCTGGTTCATCCCATGGCATAGTTTAGCGATTCCTTCTTGTTGATATCCGTGCTTCTGTCAATGTGATTAATGCAAACATGCTAGAAATCATGCTAGATATTATGTTAAAGCTTTACGCCGACACTGTTGAGACCCGAGTGGTCGTTTATTGCTATCATCTCATGTGTTTCATTGATATTATATACTTAGTCCTGTTATTGAATATCATATCATGTCTCAGTCTCGGTAATTGTTGTTTTGCACATTATATCATTAACTCGGGCTAGTTCATGCATTGTGAGCCCGTGTGAGCGAGACTGGACAGTGATGACTGAGTGAGGCCGAGAGCCCGATGTTGAATGACAGTTATGGGATCGGGCTGCACGCCACAACATGTTATATTGATTTATGCCTGGATCTGACTTATAGCGCTTGGGCTGTAAGAGCCCCTCCGGAGTCTGTAACACACCTCCAATGAGCGCAGATGATATTGAGGGATGGATCTTCCCTGGACATGGATCTTGTCTGAAGTTATATTTGGAGATGGATCTTCTCCATGGGGCTGGAATGGCCTTCCTCGGTACTGAGTGACTGATGTTAGAGATGTATATATTCTGGGATGGATCTTCCCTGGGCCGTATGAGCCATATACAGTACCGAGTGGTGGTGAGGTTATTATCATTTGCTGGAGATGGATCTTCTCCTTAGGGCTGGATTGGCCTTCCTCAGTACTGAGTGACTACTGTCATATATGTATATATATATATATATATATATATATATATATACATATATGACAGTAGTCACNATATATATATATATATATATATATATATATATATATATATATATATATATATATATATATATATATATATATATTCCGGGATGTACTTCCCTGGTCCGTGCGAGCCATATACAGTACGGAGTGGACGAGAAATTGAGAGTGGGAGTATATTGTGCATTTCACACAGTTGATGCATTGGCATGAAATAGAAATTGAGTCATTTATCCTGAATTATCAGAGTTGCATTTATCTTATTACTTGGACTATTTATTTAACTGCAAGCATGCCTACATTACTGTTTAAAAGATTATGTTATAATGATTGTGGTGAAGTTCGCCACTACCTCTCAGCCCGTAGTTTGGGCTTGTTACTTATTGAGTTGATGTACTCACGTTACCCCCTGCACCTTGTGTGAAGATCCAGGTATCCCTGGCCATGGTAGTGCCAGCTGATCTTTTTGGTTGCGGATCATTTTCGGAGAGAGCGAGGTAGCTGTTTGGCGATCGCAGACCCGCCTATCTCCTTCCCTGTCTTCCTTGTGTATTTTTATTTCTTATTTCCAGACAAAGTTGTCTTGTTAAATTTTGGGAACAATTGTACTATCGGCTCATGACTTAGTGACACCCGTTGTTGGGGCTTTTTTTTTTTTTTTCACACTTTGCTTTTAAATTATTTTTCTTGTTCAGAATTTCGGTTTAAGAAAGGTTGTTAACTATATTTTTAAATGAGGAAACGAATTGTCTTAAAGTGTGTAGGCTTACCTAGTTCCACGATAGGCGCCATCATGATCGGGTTGGTTTTGTTTCATGACACAATGGCACTTGAACTATTTCAGTTTGGTGGGATGATTAGGCGTCCTTGTGTGAAGTGCAAGTGTTTGAATTTTTTAGGATCGGAGGATGTTAATATTCATCTTTATAGAAAGGGGTTTATGGATAATTATTTTGTGTGGACTAGTCATGGGGAGGTTGATGGTAGTGATGGTGTATTTCATAACATACTTGTTGGTGAAAGCNGGGGGGGGGGGGGGGGGGGGGGGAGGATAACGTTCAACATCCTAGATATCATAAAATGGTTGTCGATACTTTTGTAATGCACTTCGAGTTTGAACCCCTATCGACTAGAAAGTGTTGGACAAACTCCTAACGAAGAGGCCAAATATTTTTATGAACAGTTAGAGGCCGCTAGTTGTCCACTATGTGAAGGGAGTATGCACTCTCAGTTGTCGGTTGCAGTTCGATTATGAAATTTCAAATCAGATACCAATATTTCTCAAGCGGGAATAGATTCTTTCATTGGCCTTATGAGTGAACCAGTTTACCCAACTTCCAACATATTTGATGATTTCTATAATGCTAAAGATTGGTTTTTAAGTAAGGACTCTCGTCTATGAAAATCTATTGTTGTTGAAGATGGTTGCATGTTGTATTATAAGGGTGATGCAAATTTAGAAAGTTGTTAATTCTTTGTATAACCTCGTTTTAAGCAGATTTCTAGCGGGAAAAAGGTTGATATGAAGTCGATGCATTATTTACCTCTTATTCTTAGATTAAAGAGTTTGTACACCTCGATGAGTTCCGTTTGTGATATGAGATGACACTATAAAAATAGAAGGTCGCCCGGTATTATGTGCCATTCTTCAGATGGGGATGCTTGGGATCATTTTGATAGGACGTATCTAAATTTTGCTAGTGAACCGAGGAATGTTCGATAGAGTCATGTGTTAATGGTTTCACACCATTTTCTATTTTTGCAACACCATATTCATCCTGGCCAGTCTTTATTACTCCTTATATTCTTCTACCTGAAATGTGTATGACTAGTCTATATATTTTTTAAAATTATGTTATTCTTGGTTTTCGCAATCCAAAGATTTTGAATGATGTATATGTTTCCCTAGAAAATGGTTTTAACAATTATATTTGATTTGTGGTTCTAAGAATATGTGATTTATTCCAATACTAGTAAATAAACAAGAAATATTAAGTGTAGGTAAAGAAGAAATGGTAACCAAATCAGTGTTGTCAAAGGAATGGGGGCCTCGAGCTTGATAGCCTCAGGTCTCGAGGTTAGTTAATAGAAATAAAGTATGAACAATAAATGAAGAGCAATAAAGCTGAAGAATAATCTTGAGTACAGTTAACGAGAAAAGCATAGTAGAATGTTCTATTGCAGTGAATGATGATGCTTACAAATGATTGGAGTCACCTTTATATAGGAGGGTAAAATACATTTCTATTTACAGTAAAAAATACTATTGGTATAGCTGTATAACCTCCTAGTACGGATTTGTACGAACCAATCCTGGGATTTATGCCTTGACCTATATGCCCTTGAGAAATTCCCGAGGTATATAAGGTCGATTTAGGAAAAGCATCTCGATGCTTTAAGGAGAGAGTGCAAATGGGAGGAGAAGGTTGTTTTACATATACCTTTTCGCGAGGAGGAAATCAGAACCTACGTAGAGGGGTTTCTAAGTGTGTATACATATCCCTTACATTGGGTCCCCTCGACCCGCTCATGCTTGAATTTTGCCTAAGGTATCAAGTCACTTGGGATAGATACATCCATCCTTTTGGCGGATCATAATGATGATGAGGTTTTTTTCCGAAAAAGCCGGGCTCGAGTTAATCCTCAGCCACCTCATCCGATTATATCGGCCTCAAAATTTCCAAGGGTTGATCAAACTTCAATGCCAAGCGACCAAGGCCTTCTTCGCCAGCAACGACGAAGACAAGGATCGATGTTGGATGAGCCGGTTCATCTGGGTGAGGACCATCAATATTATTCTCGAGGGGTTTCTGCCGTTCCCCGAGAAATGGAACTTCGAGCGTGAGTGGAATTCTTTGCTTTAGTTCTTTCCATCCTTTTTGCTAAAATTTTCATAATTATTCCTTTCCCTCTTCCACATCGGTCCCGTGGATGCCCAATGCGGTCCTCGACCTCGAAGACTGGGTTCACAAACTAGTTGCTACTTCACCATACAACAAACGCAAATGGCGAGATTTGGCGAAGGGCAAATGGGAGGCAAATCACCACGGTACGTGTTATAATATTTCTTTAATAAAAAATAACTTTTTCATGTGATCTAACTCCTTTGTCGCAGGTATTGGTGAGTTCTCCGAGATGAGGCTGCCCCCTCTTGGATAGGAAGAAGGATCTTCGGCCCCTAATCCAAATAAGGACAACAAGAGAAAAAGGTCCACAAAGAGCGAGGACACCAAAGGCGAAGTAAAGCCATCTTGGGGATGCAAGAAGAATGTTGTCATCAACGAGGATTTTAATTTTGTCCACCGGTCCATGGACAATGATGACGACGAGGTGGAGGGTTCAACGTTGATGACTCGAACCAAAAAATCTTCCGAGGCTATCAAGCCTGCTGAAACCGAGGCCCCTAGCCTCGAAGAAAGAACTTCACAAGAAACAAGGGATGGAGGTCCTGCATCACCCGAGGTGGTGACTGCTTCCCAAAATTTGGGAAATACTATGAAGGGAACGAGCTTCGAAGCTGCGTTGCCTGAACGGAGCACCTCTGGTGATCTCCCTGAGGCCGTGACAGCAGGTCATTCGCTGTCTTTTTCGACCTTCTCCGAGGATACCATTAGGGACGCTAAGAACCTGAAGACGCCCGAGCTAGGCAGAGTCCCAAGTGAAAATGACCCCTTCCAGGGTTGCTTTACTGGGGTTGATGAGGTCGTACCAACGGATGCGAATTCAATTTTTGAGGAGTCTCAACACCTTTGCTTAATTGTAAGTTTTTAGTGGCACTACAAATTTTCCAATGTCATACTTTCTTCTTTTGTCTAATTGATCTTTCCTTTCTGTAGGTCTTCGACAAATTTAAGACTGAATTGTGCCACTGTGAGGCCGAACTGCGTAGATCCTCAAATGAGGAGAAATCCATCAGGCTTCTTTTTGACAAGAAGGAAAAGGAATTGAGGCGTCTTCGATCGGAACTGACCAGAGCTCGTGAATATGAGGACAAGCTATAGAAGAAGGTAACCTTTGTTCTGAAAAAACACGAGCTCCATCTCTCGTCTTCGGAGGCTAATACTTCAATGTCTCAGCTGCAGCAAAAGGTAGAGATGCTGGATCATCTTTGTGGTGAGGTCGGCCAAGTTAACTTCGAGTGAAATAAATGGAACACACAGATGGATCCCTTGCCGCGGCCAAAAAAGATGCACTGACAAAAATATCCGCCCTTGAATTTCAATTTCGAAATGCTCAAGAGAGCAACTCGGTTCAGGCGGGCAGGATAGCCGAGCTCGAGGCTGGTCTTGCGAAAGCCAAGGCCGAAGTTGTGGAAGCCCGAGCTGAAGCCATAAAAATACAAGCCAAGGATGATAAGACGTTAACCATCTATTTGAAAGATGTTGCTGATGCTCAGATGGAACTAAAGGGGGCCTCCGACCGGGAGAGAAGAAGCAAATATTATGTCCGATGCCGATCTCGAGGGGAGACCCTCGAAGAGATCCATTCTAAGGGCTTCGATCTCTTCGGGGAGATAGAGCAAGCAAAGGCAGACGAAGATGATGCCAAAGTCATCCTCTCCTCCGATGATGAAGCTGATGTTGAAGATGAGGCTGACGAGGAGGCTTCCGGGGAAAAAGCTGGTCCGAGGGGGTTGACGGAGATGAAGTCCCCGAGGGAGAAGAGATTCTCGAAGATCAGGCTGCCGAAGGTCAAGCTACCGAAGATGTAGTCCCCATGGGTGCTGCCTCCGAGCAGGCGACTCCGATGATAGACTAGGCCTTCTTTAATTTTTTGTAAGGGCCCCCTGTGGGAGTTTTGTAAATGTACTTTTTGGACCATCATCTGAATATAAAGAATCCTTTGTTTCATCTTCGTTTTGTTAATTTCCGTCTTGCCTTTGAAATGAGTTTTGGCATTGTTGACGATCAGTCCGATGTATTGGACTTAGAATATAATACCCTTAGGTTTTGTGTTCGATCAACAATCAATAATAGGTAACCACTTAGGGTCCGATCTTCGAGCTAAGCTTTAGCTCGAGACTTTCAAGTCCGAACTAGAAAAGGTCTCGAGCATGGTGTGCTTCGGCCTTTATATTAGTTAAGTATTGGCCCTTAGGCTTTAAAACATCGACCCTTAGGCTCTTTTAGGTTGGCCTTTAGGCTCTTTTAAGTTGTCCGTTAGGCTCTTTAGGTTGACCCTTAGGCTCTTTAGGTTGGCCCTTAGGCTCTTATATATCGGCCCTTAGGCTCTTACATATCGGCCCTTAGGCTCTTTTAGATTGATTCAATTCGACCTCTAAAGTGGATACAATTTTCCCTCATTCTGGCTAAAGACTTCGTAAAAATTTTGTTATGCCTTGGAATGTTTTTATATTCGTTCGATTTTTTGACGGTTCGACTATTTGGAACCTTGTTTACAAGTCGATGTGGATCGACAGTCGAATACCTCTTGAGGTTTTCTCGAAGGCTGATATTTTCGAAGCCTTCACATTATTCGGGGGCTGATTTTATCGAAGCCCTTTTTCTTTTGACAAGGGTAGCCTGGTTTAACCATTTTTTTTCAAATATTTTAAGGCCTTTAGTTTATGGTGGAAGTCGGACGTCTCCGAGCCACATTATTTCGGCCATAGCCTTTTCATATGACCGTAGTCTTTTATATGGCTGTAGTCTTTAGTCCCTGAGTGAGATGTCCTTGGCCTTAATATCGAGGGAATGCCTTTTTTAAGGTCGAGTATGCCTCATTAAGGTGTTATAGGCCTGAGTATGCCACATTGAGGTCTTATAAGTTCGAATGTGCCTCTATGAGGTCTTATAAGTTTGAGTATTTGATTTCTCGACGTATTGACTATCGATGACAGTCCCCGAGTATTCGGTCGTATTTGTCCCTTGAGCTGTTAAATGTGAAAATAGTAGACTTCTTTGAGGCACAATGTGTTTTGATATAATAAGAATGCTTCTTTGAGTAATTTATACATGCGTACATGTTTTTTTCCATCGGGGGCTTGTTTATTCTACATGGACATGGTTCTTTTGACCGTTTGTCCCAGTTACAACATTCTCCTATCGAGGTCCTCCTTGGCATGGCTTGTTATCTTCGAAGATGTAACCTCTGAGGGTGATTCCCCCTAGTATTCGAGGTTGGCAGAAAAGAATCCTTGAATACTTGTTGAATTTTCCTTAGGTAGCATATAAGTGTTTCCTCGTTAAAAACCTTGCCGATAAAATCGATTTGGTATAAAACCCGATCTAAGGGAAAAGAGTGCAACGCATGCTTTAAAACCCAAGGTCTTCAAGTTGAAGGGTGCCCCAATATCTCCAATCGAACACCTGTAAGGAGTTAGTATGAAATATAAATGAAAAGGGGAGAAGGTCATAACTCAGCAATAATAGCGTTTGAGTAATGATATATTTCAATTGTTTGCTAGTTGCTCGCCTTCTATTGTGCTAAGTTTGTAGGACCCTTTGCCTAAGATTCCGAGGACACGGTACAGTCCCTCCCAGTAAGGGCCTAGCTTCCCTTCATTTGGGTTTCGAGCGTTGAGGGTGACTTTTCTTAGGACTAAGTCCCCGACTCCGAAGTAGCGGAGGTTCATTCTTCTGTGTTAGTACCTTTTGATCATTTGTTTTTGAGCGTCCATTCGAACTAATGCGGCTTCACGTTTTTCATCTAGTAGCTCGAGGGAAATGTTCAGGGCCTCGTTGTTTGAGTCCTCGGTGGTATGTTGAAATATGACGCTCGGTTCACCGACCTTGACTTGGATCAATGCCTCGGACCCATATACCAAAGAAAACGGGGTCTCCCTCATGCTTGACTTCAACGTCGTTCGATATGCCCATAACACTTCGGGAAATACTTCTCTCCACTTTCCCTTCGAATCATCTAACCTTTTCTTCAAATTTTGAATGATGGTTTTGTTTGTGGACTTGGCTTGGCCATTTGACTTGGGTGATAAGGCCTTGATAGGATCCTTTTGATTTTGTGATCCTCGAAGAACTTCTTCACCTTGCTGCCGATGAACTGCTACCCATTATCGCATGTTATCTCGGAGGGAATCCCGAATCGACATATGATGTGGTCCCATAGGAAGTCAATGACCTCTTTTTACCTCACTTTCTCGAAGGCCTGTGCTTCGACCCATTTTGAGAAGCAGACAGTCATAAGCATAATAAATTTAGCTTTACCTGGCGTCGTTGGTAGGGGCCGACGATGTCCATCCCCCATTTTATGAATTGCCATGGGGATAGGACTGAATGGAGTTGTTCATCGGGTTGATGGATCATCGGTGCAAACCTTTGGCATTTGTCACACCTTTGAACGAACTCCTTTGTGTCTTTTTCCATGTTATCCCAATAATATCTTGATCTGATCACCTTTCGAACCAAATAGTCGGCACCAGAATGATTCCCACAAGTGCCTTCGTGGATTTCTCGTAGCACATAATCAGTGTCCCCTGGTCCCAAGCATTCTTCCAGTGGACCGTCGAAGGTCCTTCTATATAATGTTCCATTTTATCGAGTAAAAATCGAGCCGCTTTGGCTCGAAGAGACCTCGATTCTTTTGGGTCTGGGGGGAGCTTCACATGCTTCAAGTAGTCGATGTACTTGTTCCTCCAATCCCATGTTAAACTTGTTGAGTTAATTTCTACCTGTCCTTCTTCGATCACTGACCTTGATAGTTGGACGACAGTCCCCGGGACAATATCATCTTCTTCAACAGATGAGCCTAAGTTTGCGATTGCATCAGCCTCGCTATTCTGTTCTCGAGGTACATGGACTAAGGTCCAGTCTTTGAAGCGATGCAATATCACTTGAAGCTTGTCTAAGTATCTCTGCATCCGATCTTCTCTAACATCGAAGCTTCCATTTACTTGGTTGACTACAAAAAGAGAGTCACATTTTTCCTCGATGACCTCTGCTCCCAGGCCTTTGGCTAGTTCGAGACCGGAAATCATGGCCTCATACTCGGCCTCGTTGTTAGTCAATTTCGAAGTTTTTATAGATTGTCTAATGATGCCGCCCATAGGCGGTTTTAGAACTATACCGAGCCCGGACCTATTCATATTCGAGGCACCGTCAGTGAAGAGGGTCCATACCCCCGAAGATGTGCCCATTTTAAACAAGAGTTCCTTTTCTACTTCGGGCACGAGGGCAGGCATAAAATTGGCCACGAAGTCTGTCAAAATTTGAGACTTGATAGCCGTTCAGGGTTGAGACTCGATATCATACCCTCCAAGTTCGATGGCCCATTTGGCCAATCGGCCCAATAATTTTGGCTTATGCAAAATGTTTCGAAGAGTATAAGTAGTTAATACACATATAGGATGACACTGAAAGTATGGTTTCAACTTCTTATATGAACTTATTAATGCTAGGGCTAATTTTTCTAAATGCGGATACCTGGTTTCAGCATCTCCTAGGGTCCGTCTTACATAATATACAGGAAATTGCGTACCTTGCTCTTCTCGAACCAACACGCCATTTACCGCAACATCAGACACGGCCAAATACAAATATAGTGTTTCATCCTCTTTCGGAGTATGAAGCAAGGGAGGGCTCGAGAGATACCGTTTTAATTCTTCAAAGGCTTGTTGACAGTCCGGGGTCCATGCGAAGTTGTTTTTCTTCTTGAGTAGGGAGAAGAAATGATGACTTCAATTTGATGACCTCGAGATAAAACGGCCAGGAGAAGCTATATGTCTGGTCAGTCGCACGACTTGCACATTATTTATGATGGTGATTCCTTCGATGGCCTTGATTTTTTCGGGGTTGATCTCGATCCCCCTGTTCGATACTATGAAACATAAGAACTTTCCCGAGCCGACTCCGAAAGCGCACTTCTCATGGTTGAGTTTCATGTTTTACTTTCTTAAGATATCGAACGTTACCTGCAAATGGGTCAAATGGTCCTCTTGCGAGAGGACTTAACTATCATGTCATCAATGTAAACTTCCATAGATTGCCTATTTGATGTTCGAACATCTTATTAACTAGGCGTTGATATGTTGCTCCTGCATTTTTTTAGCCCGAAGGGCATTATATTATAGCAATATGTACCATACTTCGTGATAAACGAAGTCTTTTCCTGGTCCTCTAGGTTCATTTGAATTTTATTGTACCCGGAGTAGGCATCGAGAAAAGTAAGGATCTCGTGGCCAGTCGTAACATCGATTAGACAGTCGATGTTGGGCAGTGGGAAGGAATCTTTGGGGCATGATTTGTTCAAGTCTTTATAGTCTACACACATTCTAAGTTTATTTCCCTTATTAGGGACTACCACTACGTTAGCTAGCCATTCGGGATACTTTAATTCCTATTTTGGTTACCTCATCTTTGATGAATGCATGTTTTACCTCGGACCGAGGTTTGAACCTGGGGTCGACGCTTAGTCGATGGATGGTTATCTCCGGTGGGATCCCTATCATATCTAAGTGGGACCAAGCAAAACAATCAATGTTATCAATAAGGAATTGAATGAGTTTTTCCATGAGTTCGGGAGTTAATCCCGTTCCTAGGTATACCTTTTGTTCCGGCAGTTGTTTGACCAATACCACCTGCTCGAGCTCCTTGATAGTGGACTTCGTCGCATCTGACTCCTCGGGGGCGACGAAGTCTCGAGGGGTAAGGAAATCTTCATCTTCCTCGACCATCTGGTCCTCGATCATCTGTTCCTCGGGCTCTACCGAGGACACGGGCTGTGATTGCTATTTGGCCACCTGTTTGTCTTTTGACTTCTCCGAGGTAGATGGTGTCGATACCGGTGCCAAGTTGTGTACTGCGAACATCTCTTTAGCTGCATGGTGCTCTCCATATACTGTTTTCGCGCCATCCTTTGTTGGGAAATTTATCATTTGATAAAGAGTTGACAGCACTGCCCCCATGCTATGGATCCATGGCCTTCCAAATAGAGCATTATACCTCATGTCACTTTCAATGACATGAAACTTGGTTTTTTGAATAGTTCCGGCCATGTTGATTGGGAGGATGATTTCCCCATTCGTTGTTTCACTCGCCATGTTAAATGTATTCAGGACTCTAGAGGTGGGTATGATTTGGTCGAGTAGTCCGAGCTGCTCCACGACCCTTGATATGATTATATTTGCCGAGCTACCTGGATCTACGAGAATACGTTTAACTTGAAATTTATTTAAAAGGATGGAGATTACCAGTGCGTCGTTGTGAGCCTGAGATAAAGCCTCAAGGTCTTCCTCACTGAATGTGGGAGTGTCCTCGGGAATGTAGTCCCGAGATCTCTTCTCCCTGGTGATAGATACTTTGGTACGCTTGAATATGGGTCCTTGTGGGATGTCGACTCCTCCGATGATCATGTGAATGATATGTTGAGGCTCTTCTGGTTCATTCTTCCTGTTTGCATCTCTTTCTCGAAAATTGTTTTGGCCCGGGCACTGAGAAACTCTCGAAGGTTCCCCTCGTTGAATTATAGGGCTACCTCCTCTCTAAGCTACATGCAGTCCTCAGTCCTATGACCATGAGTTCCATGATACTTGCACATTAAGTTGGGGTTCCTCTGAGAAGGATCGGTCTGTATGGGCTTGGGCCATCTAGTATCTCTAATCTTTCCAATTGTCGATACGATGTCTGAGGCATCGATACTGAATTTGTATTCTGATAATCAGGGAGCCCCCATCGGTCCCGAGTGCCTGTCGAACCCGGTCCTACTCATGAGTCCCCGAGAATTCTGACCTCGATCTGCTCTTCGACCATTTCGAGGAATGTTGCGCCTCGAAGTGTTCCTCCTGTCTTCGATGTATTGCTAATATCTTTCCGTGTTCAGCCTCGGCGCCCTTTCTAGACTTCTTGATTCCTTTGCTAGTAACTTGCTTCGATAAACTGAGCCCGAGGGGGCTCCCAACTAGTTGTCCTCGACCCTAATTTTCGATTGGTACCTTTTGTGCACATCCCGCCAAGTTATGGCGGGATACTCGATCAAGTTCTGCTTCAGCTGCCTCGAAGCTATTGAGCTTCGTTCATTCATCCCCTGAGTGAAGGCATATACAACCCATTCATAGGAGACTGGTCTTAACTCCATTCATTCCAACTGGAAATGGGATACGAGCTCCCTCAATATCTCATTCTCTCTTTGCTTGAATTTGAACACATTGGACTTCCTTATTGCAACCTTTATGGCACCAACATGTGCCTTCAGAAACGAGTCTGCCAACATGGCAAAAGAGTCAATAGAGTTTGGGGGCAGGTTATGGTACCACATCATGGCCCCATTGGACAATGTTTCTCCAAATTTCTTCAATAGGACAGACTCGATCTCGTCATCCTTCAAATCATTCCCCTTTATACCAGAAGTGTATATGGTGATGTGCTCGTTGGGATCGGTGGTCCCGTTGTATTTTGGGATGTCTAGCATCCGAAACATCTTCAGAATGGGCTTCGGAGCTGCACTTGGTGAAAATGGTTTTTTTACAAAATTCTTAAAATCCAGTCCCTTCAAGACCGGAGGTGCTCCTGGATCTGGTCGACCCTCGAGTTATAAGTTTCCATTTTTTTATCGTTGTCTTCAATCCTTTTTTCTCCTGACTGGATCCTCTTAATGAGTTCCTTGAGAATTCATGATGGTGGGTTCAGTTCCCGACCCATTGTTTCTTGATCTCTCTGGGGTTGGTTCAACTCGAGGAGTCGTTTTTGGTCCTGCTCCGCTCGGAGTATTTTGCTGACTCTGTAACTGAGCGATGGCAACTTGTTGTGCTTGCAACATTTCAAAAATTACTTGTAGACTGACTTCTCTTTCTTCTCGAGCCTGTGTCCTTTGCGCTTCAGGTTGGTCCCCTCCGCGTATATCAATGCCCAAATCGACGTGCAAAGAAATATGTGAACCAACATCGACGGGGTTAGGTGCTGGTGCTACCCTAGGGTTGAGCGGTGGTACACCGGCCCCTGAAGATGTTGCATTGTTTTCTCCATGGAATCGGATACCGTCATTTCCATGCACGTTTGCTGAGTTAGACAGATTTTAACTTGAAATCAAAGAATCTTTGGACAAGAAAAAGTGTGAAGAATAACGTGTGTTATCAAAAAACTAACACCAAAATAATCACTATTATCTTTAGCCCCACGGTGGGCGCCAAATTGTTTACCTCGAAAATGATTTTAACAATTATATTTGATTAGTGGTTCTAAAAATATGTGATTTATTCCAATATTAGTAAATAAGCAAGAAATATTAAGTGTAGGCAAAGAAGAAATGATAACCAAACCAGTGTTGTCTAAGGAATGGGGGCCTCGAGTTCGATAGCCTCGGGGTCTCGAGGTTAGTTAATAGCAATAAAGTATGAACAATAAATGAAGAGAAATAAAGCTGTAGAATAATATTGAGCACAGTAAACGAGAAAAGCAGAGTAGAATGTTCTATTACAGTGAATGATGATGCTTACAAATAATTGGAGTCCCCTTTATATAGGAGAGGAAAATACATTTCTATTTACATTAAAAAATACTATTGGTACAGCTGTATAACCGTCTAGTACGGATTTGTACAAACCAATCCTAGGATTAACGCCTTGATCTATATGCCCTTGAGAAATTTTCGCTCTTTCTTGACTGTCATCGAATTTACACTGCCTCGAGGTAGGACGTGTCAGGCCTTCGATGTGCTCTCTCGAGGTATGCAATTTGAGATCGGACTCCGACTTTACTTCGAGTCTTCCGAGCTTGGGCTCGGAACATAATAGAGACTACGAAATTGGACTTCTCCGACTTCGGCCGTATGGAGTATATTTTCAACCTCTGATTGATGAGATAAAACAATTGTGGTATGATGGAGTTGAGACATATGACATATCAACTAAGAAAAATTTCGTCTTGCGTGTTAATTTAATATGGACCATTAATGATTTTTTTGCATATGGAATATTGTCTGGGAGGATAACTGCTGGAAAGTTAGTTTTTCCTTACTGCATTGTAATGACCCGGACGGTTATTTTGAAAGTATTAGCCCCGATCCCCTATTTACTGATCTCCCCATATCTTTTTCTTCTTATGTGACTTGCGGGAAAGTTTTGTTTGTGGTTTTAGAGTGATTTGGGACACTTAGTCCCTAAACTGGAAGCTTAAGTTCTAGGATTTTGACTGTAGTTGGAAGTGTGTGAAGACGACTCGGAAATGGAGTTTCGTCGGTTTCGTTAACTTTGTTGGGTGATTTTGGACATAGGAGCGTGTCTGGATTGTGAATTGGAGGTCTGTAGCTAAATTAGGCTTGAAATGACGAAAGTTGAATTTTTTGGGAAGTTTGACCGGGAGTGGACTTTTTGATATCAGGGTCGGATTCTGATTCTAAAAGTTGGAGTAGGTCCGTAGTTTCGAGTATGACTTGTGTGAAAAATTTGGGGTCAATCGGTCGTGGTTTTGATAGGTTTCGACATCGGTTGAAGGAGTTTGAAGTTTTAAAGTTCATTAAGTTTGAATTGGAGTGCGATTTGTGTTTTTAGTGTTGTTTGATGTGATTTGAACGCTCGACTAAATTAGTATGATGTATTAGGACTTTTAGATATGTTTGGTTGAGGTCCCGGGTGCCTCGGGTGAGTTTCGAATGGTTAATAGATCAATATTGGACTCTGGAAGATGGCTGATGCTTAAGGGTTGCTAAGATTTTTTGCCTTCGTGTTCGCGATGTTGTTCCCGTGTTCATGAACCTGTGGAGCGTTGAGTCTACGCGTTCGCGCAGAGGAATAGTCAGAAGGGGCTCCAGGCTTTTTAACCTTTACGATCGCGAAGTATTGCACGCATTCGACTAAGGTCTGGCAAGTAAAGCTCCGCGTACACGAGAGGGCCCTTGTGACCGCGTAAGAGGATTTTTGGTTAGTAGCTTTTTGTGCTGCGTGAATGCGAGGCATTTTCCGCATTCGTGAAGAAGGTTTTACCTAGGTAGACTATAACATTTCAAAAACGAGGTTTTAGCTATTGTTATCAAAACTTGAGATAGAGAGCTCGGATTTGGACGAAATTTTGAGGGATTTTCAGAAGAATCGGTTGGGTAATGATTATTCACTTGTTTTTGGTTATATCCCACTAATCTATCATTTATTCCATCTTTAATTTCGGATTTGGGTTGAGAAAATTGGAAAAAATGGGAAAAAGTTCTTCAACCAAATTTTTGAGTTTTGATTGAGATTTTGACGTCGGATTTGAGTAATTTTGATATGAGTGAGCTGGTGGGTGAACGTGTATTCATATTTTGTGACTTTTACCCGATTCCGAGATGTGGGCTCGGGTCGACTTGTTGGGGCGAATTTCTAATTTCTTGCTAAAGTCTTCATTTATGGTATTAGTTTAGTTATATTATGGTATATAATTGCTTTTGGATAGTTTTGGGCCATTCAGTGTCGCAAAATCGAGGAAAGGGCGTTCTTACTAATTGATTGAGCTTGGTTTGAGTTATTTGGCTTGCCTAACCTTGTTGGGGGGGGGGGGGGAACCCC
>ML341593.1:0-50700 GCA_005239505.1 Nicotiana paniculata | reverse complement strand
CTTTGTTCGAGGTAAGTGGCTTACCTAACCTTGGGGGGGGGGGGGAATCCCCTTAGGATTTGGTACTGGTGTTATACTTCTGTGATATGTGAGCGCCGTGAACGCAAGGTGACGAGTGCATACACGGGATAGTTGTTGTAAAATCAGGTTTTTCACTGAATAGTAGCTTGTTACATCTTAATTGAGTTATACCAGCATGTGTAGTTATCCTGTTTAGTCTAATATCACATGTCTACGTGTCTTAAATTCTTACTTGAAATCTGTGCAGCATGTTTAGTTGAACTTCTATCTTTACTTGATTTGTATTAACCTTAACTGTAGACTTCTTGCTGTTAGTTTTTGTTTTTCTATCGATTCAAGTTGTGTGTTTACTTTTGGGACTATGAGGCGGTACCTCGAGAGACCCCCCTGCACATTTACTTTTGGGACTACGAGGCGGTACCTCGAGAGATCCCCCTGCATATTTACTCTTGAGACTACGAGGCGGTACCTCGGGAGATCTCCTTGAACATTTACTTTCGGGACGAAAATCTCGAGAGATCCCCTGTTGCGTATTTACTTTTGGGACTACATGACGATATCTCGGGAACGCCCTTGTTGTTTATCTCATTGTGTTGTGTTATTGTTTCTCTGTGAATTCTTCCCGTTATATATTTTGTCTTATTATTATATCCCAGTAGGGCCCGAACCTGACCTCGTCACTACTCTATCGAGGTTAGGATTAGCACTTACTGGTTACCGTTGTGATGTACTCGTTCTACTTGGATGCACATGTTTTGTGTGAATATCTAGGTACTTCTTATCAGTCTCGATATCAGTGAGCAGTGAGATATCGAAGACTTTAAGGTATATCTCTTAGCATCCGCAAACCTTAGAGTCGCCCTCTATTCCCTCATATGTCGTTTACCTTTCCGCACTTTTCTCAGACTCTAGTGTATAGAGATACTTAGTTCTTCTTCAATAGCTTGTGACTTATGATTACCGGGTTACGTGAAATACTGTTTATACTCGAGTGTTAGTTATTGTACATGCTGAGTGGCATCTTATTAGTAATTTAACTATCGGCTGCATTTTATTTGTTAATTTTTGTTTTCATTTTTGTTATTCCGCAATTTGTTAGGCTTACTTTGTCGTAGAGACTACGTGTCGTCATGACGTCTTACGCATGGAGATTTGAGTCGTGACATGCATAGAAAATGGTAAAGCGTTCAATTTAATACATGGCCGAAAGTAGTCATGGTTTGACTGTCATCGTCAGTTCTTGCTAGTATAGCATGAGTTCAGAAGGATGAAGAATGCATTCAAAAAGAATACAGTTGAACATGATTTTCCACCTCCAATTTTGTCCGGTGAGAAAATTTGGGTGTAATGATCCGACTTGTTATTTTAAGAATTAACGCTTCATTCAGCGACTTAAGGTCCCGAGAAAATTCGTAATACGTACTATGACTTTTGTGTGCGGTCGAGTTTGATTTTCGGAGGATTCAGAATTAAATTTAAAGAACAATTCTCATTTTTTGAACCTTAAATGAAAAAAGTTGGCCAGAATTTGACCTTTAAGAAAACGACTCCGGAATGGAGTTTTGATGATTCCAATAGCTTCGTATTGTGATTTTGGACTTAGGCGTGCGCCCGGAATTGGATTTGGAGGCCTGTAGAATAAATTGAAGCATTTTGATGAAAGTTTCGGGGTGGTTTCGGACCATTTCAGGCCATTTGTAGCTGCTTGTTTTGGCTATAGCAGTGTGCTATGTGATCGGGTGTAATAGGACGCGATTGCGGTGAGTAAAATGTGAAAATTTGGCCAGTGATTCGCGATAGCGGAAGGCCTTACACAATCTGGCAGAGGAAACCTTCATCTGCACTGACCCGACTTTGGAAGCTTATCTCTCGCAATCTATAAAGAATTTGAAGATGATACAAAAATGAAAATTGTAGACCTTTGTGTCTTCATTTCATAAAATTAAACCATTTTGAATTTGGATTTGTGTAAAGAATGTTATGGTTGATATACTACAGACTGTCCGAGAAGAGTTTGGAAATTGCGTTGTGTTACACATGGCGGACTTTAGCAGCTTATATCTCGTAATCTATAAGGAACTGGGAGATTAGCAAAGAATTAAAGGCTTGGTTTCTAGTTTTCAAAAAATCTAAACCATTTGCAATTTGAAGTTTTTTACAAAAAGTTATGACCTACTAGAGGCTGTCTGGAAGAACTGGGCACTTGTTCTTTGCAATCACGAAGCATTTTCCGCGATCACGAAGGGAAAATTTTGGGCTGAGAAAAGTTATGTTTCGTGATCGCGAGGCTTTTTCTGCGATCGTGAAGACTAAATACCTGGGTAGTAGCTATATTCCGAGGTTTCGGCCATTTTTAACATATTTGTATTTATGGAGCTCGGATTAAAGCGATTTTTGAGGCGATTTTCACCATATAGATTGGGCTAAGTGTTCTATATCCGAAGTGATTATACTTCATGATTGTATAGTTATATTAATCATTTATTTTGGATTTAAATAGAAGTAATCAAGATTTTTGCAAAACTTTTCAAGAACGAAAATTTAAGATTTGGAGGTCAAGTTGGTATCGGAATTTGATAAAATTGGTATGGTTGAATTCGTATCACAATGAATGTTCAGATTACGTAAAAAATTATGTCGGGTTCCGAGAGGCGGTCCCGCGTTGACTTTTGGTTGACTTTTAAATGTGAAATTTTAAGTCAATATTTTATTATCCAGAATTATTTCCGATGAATTTTAATGGAGTTATACAATTAATTTGGATAGATTTGAGCTGTCCGAAAGACAATTCAAGTGAGAAGGCTATTTTGAAGCGTCTGCCTAACTCTGTAAAATTAAGTATCTTTCCTAACCTTGAGGGGGGAATTACCCTTAGGCATTCAATATTATGTGCCATTTGTGAAATGTGAAAAACCGTGTACGCTAGGTGACGAGCACGTACCCGAGCTTATTTGTGCAAAACTTATTGGTTTAAAGTCTTAAGCATTTTTACGTATTAAACTGAATAATTGTGGATATTTATTTAATCCTCTATTTTCCATGCCTCAAATCCTTATTTCTCGAATTTGCTTTTATATGATAAATTGATGTCATTACTACTTGAATTTTTGTGTGAATTTTTGGTGTATGTTGATTTGATATTTCCCGAAATAATTATATTATGAATTTTACTATCTGCAAATAATTAATAAATAAGTTTAAAAAAAGGCATTATATTTATCGGAAATTTGGAATAAAGAAGGAATTGTCCTATGTTGAGTTACTTTTCCATCCTTATGGTTGTTTTTTAGGTTTCATATATGTTGTGTGGAGCCTTTGGCTAATTACTATGGAATTAATTGATTTTGTTGTATCTTTAAAATTGGTTGTGGCCTATGGAAAATTTGTGACATGTTGTAATATTTGAGCACTTGATGTGCAATTTGTGATATGTTGTATTTGAGCACTTGAGGTGCAAGTTGTATTATGCTGTGATATTAACTTTTGAGACTACGAGGCGATGCCTCGGGAGCTCCCTTGTCGTGCATTTACTTTTGGAACTACGGGCGGTACCTCGGGAGTGCCCCTATTATTTACTCTTGTTGTATTGTGTTTGCTATTCGTACGACACTCTGAGGATTTGTATTTCCTTTTGTACTTGTTTGAATTAATTGTTTTAAAATAAAAAATTACTATTATATTTTAATTATAAGTTTTATGTCCAAATCAGGAGCTTATCGAATGGTTTAGTTTAATTGAAATGTTATTTTCTTCACTTAAACTATTTCAAAAATAAATTCATTTCTTTGTTGATTTCTTACTTGATATGAAAATTGTATCCTTACTTAATTGAAAATAAATTGATCGTAGATTTTATATATGATATTTTTGGCACGTGAGTTGTCCATGCGGTTATGATAAAAATATAGGCACGAGGTGCCGTGAAAATATGAAAGTGGGCCGAGACCCGTATTTTTACGATTATGGAATGAGATGTCACAAGGTGACTTTTATTTGACAGAATTATATTTCAAAACTTATATTTGAAAGATTTATACTTGAAGTACTTACATTTGAAAGACGTATATTTGAGGGACTTGATTAATTGGTTGTATCTTTGTTCCTTATTCGTTTGAGCAATATTCATGGTGTTCTTGTTGCCTTGCTATTTGTTTACTGGTTGATTATTGTTTTTATCACTGTTATTGGCTTCTATTATTTTTATTCTTATGTTGCACAGGTTATTAGACTAGTGATTGTCTTGATTGTACCTCATCACTACCCTACCAAGGTTAGTCTTGATACTTACTAGGTACCGACTATAGTGTATTCATACTACACTTCTGCACATTTTTATGCAAAATAGCATCTTTATAGCTAGCATGCTAAACCTGTAAGGCTGAAACACACCAGCATATCATTAGACCAAGCTAGACCTGCCTTGAAGAACTTAATGACAAGACACCAACTAATTATTTTAAGATTCAGGTCCATATGTTAAGAAACACAACAACACATCAACAACAAGCAAATAAGCATTCATTTTTCTGAAACAAAATTATGGTACAGAATCGTGAGAAATACCTAAACAGCAGATGAATCAATTGAAATAAAAATAAAGGCTAGGAGGGAATGAAGAAAGAAAACGGCAAGACTGGACAACAACAAAGAAAAGGCAGCAACAGAAGAACAACAACACCCGAATTGACAGTTTCCTCAAATCAACACCAGCTTTTAAAGCTAGAAATGAGCAAGAATCCGAAGAGGCTAAAAAAGGATTTCAAAATTTCTTTTTGACTGTTTTATCTTTGTTTTTTGGAGTGTGTTAGCAGCTATTAAAACTCAGATTTGGGACCTAAATTTCTAGCAGCCGTTTTTCTCTTTTTTCTCTCTTGACGTAACGAATGAAAGAGGATCCTTTTATAGAAGATTTTTAGGGCAACAAAACCTAATTTTTCTAATTCATTTATACCCTTTAAACTTTTTTTGTTGACTCCTAGACCAAAAATCTGAGATGTTTTTGTTTTCTTTTGCAAATACCAGCCCTTTTCTTTCTTCTAGAAACTTCTTTTTGTTGTAACAGAAAAGATTCCTAAAGTCAAAACCCCTTAATGCCCTTTCTAAATCTTCATTTTACTATTTCTGTCAGATTTTAAATCAAACTCAGACTGGACCTACATTTGGGCCTAATTCTTGGCCCAATTCACACTCTTAAACCCAAAGCAACTAATCGATTACAGTGAGACTATGCACAGTTATCAATTAAAAAATAAATCAAAATTCTCACTTAGTCTTAATAAAATAAAAACCTATCGTAGAATAGATTCAAAAGCTAAAAGAATGATTATAAATACTTTATTCTGGTGGTGAACAAACAAAGAAAATAATAACAAACAATGTGCACATCAGTCAATAATCGATCATACTCAACAGGAATTCATCAAATGATCAGTTCAAAACACTTAAATGATTTCATAAAACTAACAAAACACGCGGCCAGTGAACGGACGAAATGAAACAGATTGAGGACATAGGAAGGTTGGGAAGTAGGAAATACCTTCGAGCTGAAAAATGGGGTGATTGAAACCTGACCAGTGGCTAGTGCTCGACCGGACCTCGGCGACATCAAATGGGACTCAAACTAACGTGAATCAATTGCTCATGTCAAGAGAAATTGATTCACATAAGTTCGAGCCAAAACGAGTAAAAAAAAGATCGGAAAGAGATAGCCTTAGGTTTTCTGTAATCGTAGATTTGAGATTCGGCGACCTTGGTGAGGAGTTTGGGAAAACTAATGGTAGGATGACTATTAGGGGGTGTTGTAGATTATGTTGTTAAAATTTGAGGAAGTTTGGAGACCAACCGCCGCTACAAACGATTTTCGGTGGGTGGCGGACAGCGGCGAGTGAAAGAGAGGTGAGATGACGAAGATGGGTCTAGGGTTTGAGGGGTTAGGATAGTTATAAGGTAGGTCTTTATCAGTTCCGAGCCGTTGGATCGAAGGGAATGAATGGTGGGGATTGAGTGTTACGAAACGGCATCGTTTTGGATAAAAAATAGGGCTGGACCCGTTGGGTTTTATTTGGTCTGGGCGGAAATTGTGTGCATTGGGCCTCCAAGCTTGACCCAGTTCGATTTTGGCTGGCAACCCTAACTCTTTTCTCTTCTTTATTTTTCATGTTTAGCGACTAAGCAACTAACATAACACTTAGAACTTAAATTGGAAAATTAACCTTTTACACTACTATATCTAACAATTAATTAATTTAAATAACTAATGTATTTTGGTATTTTAATATTTTACAAATGCAACTAATTGTGCAATAAAAATACAATGATTAAAAAAAATTTATTATTTTTCTTAAGAATTAAAATGCTACTAACGTTCACCAAACACAAATACGCCCAAAACAAATCAAGTAAAAAAAGAGGAAAAATCCCTATAATTCTACGAAGTAATTAAAAACTATTTTGGAATATCTTTAGGAATAATTTGCATTAGGGCAAAAATTAGGTGCTCACAGCTGCCCCTCTTTGCTTGGAAATATGAAGAGTTTTCGCACAAAGATAAAGTGAGCAATTAATAGCAATTTTTCCTATTTGTTACTCCTTGGAAAACAGTTTAAAAGGTTTGATCGAACCTTGCTTCGGAGGTTGCCTACATATCCTTGGCTATAAAGTAATCAGGGCAGTGTAGTTTTGGGAGTTTTGGTAGCTGGGACTACTGGAAAAATGTGATTTCACTGTTGTTGCTGCTTGTTGAGCTCCTTATTACACCAAAGTCAAAAATGAAAAAGACTAACTAAGTCTATCAACTACGAGTTACAAAATTCCTATATATAAGTCTTTTGAAACTTGATCTTGAGTCTTGGTTGGTTCTTCACACAGATTTTACTCTGAATCTTTATGCTTGTTAGCTGCAGGCGCTAGTTCATTCTTCTTCAGCTTTTCGGATCAAGGCGGGACATGTATTGCGTGCGACTTCAATCATGTCTTGAGCAGTCCACATCTTTTCTCCGCTTTTTTACTTTGAGTTCACTTCTTTTTCCATTTTTTATCTATTTTTGATTGAGACTTATTTTGGTTGTCTCGAACCCTGTGCCTCAAGGTAAAAACCTGCTTAGACACCAAAACAAACGAATGAACGAAATTTTTTTGGCCCCAATTTTCACTAGAAAAATTTCGTGAGTTATTGTAACAAAACTCCATACTACTTCATTATTGGAAATCAATAAAAAGGTCGGGCTTGGTGTACCCTAAGAAAATAGAAACTAGGGAGTGGAGACCCTATGTCTAAAATGAAAGTAACTAGGGAGTGGAGACCCTATGTTAGAGAAGCAGACTAGGAAGTGGAGACCCTATGTCTGAAATAAAATCAACTAGGGGGTGGGGACCCTATGTTGGAAAAATGACAAGGGAGTGGAGCCTTATGTCTAAAATAAAATCAACTAGGGAGTGGAGACCCTATATTGGAAAAGATATTAAGTAGTGGAGACCCTGTGTCCAAAATAAAATCAACTAGAGAGTGGAGACCCTATGTTGGAAAAGAGACTAGGGAGTGGAGACCCTATATTGGAAAAGATATTAAGTAGTGGAGACCCTGTGTCCAAAATAAAATCAACTAGAGAGTGGAGACCCTATGTTGGAAAAGAGACTAGGGAGTGGAGACCCTATGTCTAAAAACATCAACTAGGGAGTGGAGACCTTATGTTGGAAAAGAGACTAGGGAATGGAGACCCTATGTTGGAAGATCATCAACTAGGGAGGGGAGACCCTATGTTGGAAAAGAGACTAGGGAATGGAGACCCTATATCTAAAATATCATCAACTAGGGAGAGGAGAACCTATGTCTAAAATATCATCAACTAGGTAGTGGAGACCCTATGTTGGAAAGTCATCAACTAGAGAGTGGAGACCCTGTGTTGGAAAAGGGACTAGGGAGTGGAGACCCTATGTCTAAAAATCATCAACTAGGGAGTGGAGACCCTGTGTTGGAAAATCATCAACAAGGGAGTTGAGACCCTATGTTGGAATATCATAAACTAGGGAGTGGAGACCCTATGTTGGAAAAGAGACTAAGGAGTGAAGACCGTACGTTTAAAATATCATCAACTAAGGAGTGAAGACCTATGTTGGAAAATTATCAACTAGGGAGTGGAGACCCTATGTTGGAAAATCATGAAATAGGGAGTGGAGACTCTATGTTGGAAGATCATCAACTAGGGAGTGAAGACCCTATGTTGGAAAAGAGACTAGGGAGTGGAGACCCTATGTCTAAAATATAATCCACTAGTAAGTGGAAACCCTATGTTTGAAAATCATCGACTAGAGAGTGGAGACCCTATGTTGGAAAATCATCAAATAGGGAGTGGAGTTCCTATGTTGAAAAGGCAACTAGGGAGTGGAGACCCTATGTTTAAAAATCATCAACTAGGGAGCGGAGACCCTATGTTGGAAAATCATGAAATAGGGAGTGGAGACTCTATGTTGGAAGATCATCAACTAGGGAGTGAAGACCCTATGTTGGAAAAGAGACTAGGGAGTGGACACCCTATGTCTAAAAATCATCAACTAGAGAGCGGAGGACCTATATTGGAAAGGTGGATAGGGAGTGGATACACTATGTCCAAAAATCATCAACTAGGGAGTGGAGATCCTATGTCTAAAAATCATCAACTAGAGAGTGGAGACCCCATGTCGGAAAATGAAACTAGGAATTGGAGACCTTATACTACCATGATTTTGAATTTTCTTTATTTTCATTTCAATTTCTTCATTTTTTTAAGATAACGAGTAAAATGCAGGAAAGAATTTGGAGGAGACTTCCCTTTTGGAGTGATTATAGTTGCAGAGCTATTTTAGCCTCTACACGGTTTCCTTTTGTTGCACCTGCTTCTGGCAAGGTTGTTTTGAATTACACTTGTTTCCTATTTTTCAAACAAAGAACAATTTGTTAGTTTGAAACGGTGGTTGGTATTTTGTCCTTGAGCGTTAAGTCACTTGATCTCGGTCCGACTTCTTTGATGATGATCTCAACTACAACTTCTTGTTCCCTGAGGACCAATCTCATTTCTGCCCCTAGAGAAACTTTGTTTTTCCAGAACTTTACCATGATTGTTAATCACGTGGGACTTAACCTTTTTCAACTTTATTTCGCCTTCGAGGGCATTTGACTTTGATTTCCTTTCTTTAGAAGAGTTTTTGAATTCAAAGCATCGGCCATCATGACCTGTCGAAGTCGACTCGATGCACCTGCTGAGGTTGGGTGCCTTCTTGAATATTGGCTCGTGTTAAACCAAATCCCTGTAAGTCAATCTTTCCATCCTTTCTTTGTCTTAGCTTTAGAACAAAATTAGACCGAAAGCGATTCAAAGAAAAACAAATAATGAAATGGACAAATGAACTGAGACGGGAGGTATCCCTTTCGGGGCAAGGAAAGAAGGACTTATCTGGAGTGCATGCGGACTTTAATGAACATGACATGCCTCTTGGACTGGATGCCTAATCTGTGTAAACCGTCCAACTCCTAGAAATTCATCACAACTTATGCCTCAAAATCGAGAAACATTGCCAGGACTCTGTTGATGCGATGGTTGTCAGGTTCCTTTTTCCGATCAGTGGCGCCCTTTGTGGATTTTCACCAGCTGACCTCTCTCATTTCTCTTCTCACCGTAGCCTTATGGTGCTCTTCGCGAGTTTTCAATAGCAAGACTCTATTTTTAAATTTCTCTGCTTACCACTGCTTCATGGTGCCCATGAGGGTTTTCACTGATAAGACTCTCTTATTTTTTTCTCTCATTTGGTGGCAACATATCCAAGTAATTATATTCTTCTACTTAAAACATTCTCGTTGATTGCTCTGAAGGACTTGAAAAGGATTTGGGTAAAAGGATTTGGATCGGGTTACAACTTTGGAACCTTTCAGGCGGAACCAACGTCGAACCGTTATAACTTCTGCCCCAGTTTCATTGGGGAAATGTGGATTTTTATTTTGGTGGGACTGAACCCTAGAGTAAGGTTGCCTACGTATCCTTCCGGAATCAAGTCGAACGTAGTTCAAGGAACTTTGTTTTTGATTTTCTTTTGTTTTGCTTTTCCTTTTAATTTTTGTTCAACATTTTTTTTACATGACTTTTAGATTCCAAAGAGGGTAATCAAAGAAAAAGAGAACCGGCTGAAAGGGTTTGCAAGGGTTGGTAGTGTTTGGGTAGTGAGAATGAAAGCCTTCGTCATCCCAATCGTAGAGTATTAAAACCGCGAAAGGGGTTAAACATAATACCTTTTGACCGCATCTTCATTGACAGCCGTTTCGGGGTCATTTCCTACAATGCCACCCAAGTACAATGCTCATTTTGGCAACAATTTTCTTATAATGTACGGACCTTTCCAATTTGGAGCAAATTTTCCTTTCGCTTCCTCATGATGCAGGAGAATACGCCTAAGAAAGAGTTTCCCCACTTCAAAGTTTCTAGGCTGCACTTTCTTGTTGTAGGCACGGGCCATTCTTTGTTGGTACAACTGCCGTGGCAAACTGCGGCCATCAGCTTTTCGTCAATCATAGTCAGTTGTTCCAATCGGGTCTTGACCCATTCATCATCCTCGATCTCAGCTTCAACAATGATTCTAAGAGAGGGAATTTCAACTTCTGCAGGTATTACAGCTTCAGTGCGATAAACCAATAAGTAAGGCGTGGCCCCAACTGATGGGCGCACGGTTGTGCGATAACCCAATAATGCAAAAGGCAGCTTCTCATGCCGCTGTCTAGAACTTTGAATCATTTTCCTGAGGATCTTCTTGATGTTCTTGTTTACCGTTTAACCAACTCCATAAGCTTTGGGTCGATAAGTGGTAGAATTACGATGTGTAATCTTAAACTGTTCATATACCTCCCTCATCAAGTGACTGTTCAGATTTGAAACATTGTGTGTAATGATAGTTTTTGGAATACCAAAACGACAAATAATGTTGGAATGCACGAAGTCGACCACCGCTTTCTTGGTGACGTCTTTGAAACTGACTTCTTCAACCCACTTTGTGAAATAATCGATGGCAACCAGGAAGAATCTGTGCCCATTTAAAGATTTTGGCTCGATTGGCCCAATGACATCCATAGCCCAAGAAACGAACCAAGGTGTTGACATATGATGCAACTCTAAAGGCGGTGCATGAATCAGATCACCGTGTATCTGACATTGATGGAACTTCGGGACAAAACTGAAGAAATCATTTTCCATGGCCATCCAGTAGTAACCTGCCTGCAGAATTTTCTTTGCAAGGACATAAACGTTCATTTGGGGCTCGCATACTCCCGAATGCACTCCGTTCATGATATTTTCAGCTTCTTTGGCATGTACACACCTCAAAGTTTCAGATCTGGAGTTCTTTTGTACAAAACTTCTCCGCTTAAGAAGAAACTGCTGGCAAGCCTTCTAATGGTCTTCTTTTGGTCTCCACTAGCCTGCTCGGGGTATTTCTTTGTTTTCAATAACCTTTTGATATCATGATACCATGGCTGAACATCTGGTTCTATTTCAACTGCATTGCAATAACCATGTCTTTCTCAAATTTGGATCTCCAATGGGTCAATATGGACATTTCCCACATGCGGCAGCATTGCAGCCAAGGTAGCCAGTGCATCAGCTAACTCATTGTGGAATCGAGGAATATACCTGAATTCAAAGGACTTGAACCATTTGCTAAGATCTTCCACATGTTTCCTGTATGGGATAAGCTTGATGTCTCTAGTTTCCCATTCACCTCGGGCTTGCCGAATGATCAAATCAGAATCTCCCATGATTAATATTTCTTCCATATCCAGATCAACTTCCACGTTCATGACCATAATGCAAGCTTCATACTGGGCAGTGTTGTTCGTACAGAAGAACCGAAGCTGGGATGTGGTCGGATAGTGCTGACCAGTGGGAGAAATGAAAATTGCCCCAATCCTGACACCTTTTGCATTGGTGTCCTCTGGAATTACATTTACCTCGTCTGGGAAATAAGTGCTCAGGGGTTGGTATTCATCATCAACCGGGTTCTCATCTAGATGATTAGCCAAGGCTTGGGCTGTCATTGCCGTGCGGGTGACATAAACAATGTCAAACTCAGTGAACATGATTTTCCATTTTGCTAGCCATCCCATGGTAATTGGTCTTGGGAATACGTACTTCAGAGGATCCATTGTGGTTATAAGATATGTGGTGTAGTCCAACAGATAACGTCTGCGCTTTTGACCGACCCAAGTTAGGGCGTAACAAGTTCTTTCCAACGAAGTGTACTTGGCTTCATAACCGGTAAACTACTTGCTCAAATAGTATATGGCTTGTTCTCTCTTCTCGTTCACATCATGTTGCCCGAGGACACAACCGAAAGAATTTTCTAGGACTGTCAAGTACAAGAAGAAGGGTCTTCCAGGCTCAGGCGGAACCAATACTGGCGGATTTGACATATATTCTTTGATTTATCAAAAGCTTCTTAACACTCATCCGTCCATTTGATCGCCGCGTCTTTCTTTATCAACTTAAATTTGGGCTCACACATTGTAGTAAGTTGCGCGATGAATCTACTAATATAATTCAACCTCCCTAGAAAACTCATGACCTCTTTCTTGGCTTTCGGGGGTGGTAAATCCCGAATAGATTTTATCTTTGCTAGATCTAACTCAATACCACTCTGACTGACTATAAAACCCAGAAGTTTCCCAGATGGAACTCCAAATGCACATTTAGCTAGTTTCAGTTTCAAATCATACCTGCGCAGACGCTCAAAGAATTTCCTCAGATCTTGCACATGGTCTTCTGGTGTTTTGGATTTAATGATCACATCATCCACATACACCTCAATTTCTTGGTGCATCATGTCATGGAAGATGGCGGTCATAGCTCTCATGTAAGTTGCCCCGGTGTTTTTCAAATCGAATGGAATGGACCTGTAACAGTAAGTGCTCCATGGTGTGGTGAAAGCTGTCTTTTATGTGTCTTCTTCATCCATCAGAACTTGGTGATACCTAGCGTAACAATCCACAAAATATTATATCTCATGTTTGGCACAGTTATCGACAAGAATGTGAATGTTTGGTAACGTAAAGTTGTCCTTGGAGCTTGCTTTGTTCAAATCCCTATATTCAACACACACTCAGGTTTTGCCGTCTTCCTTTGTTACTAGAACCACATTAGCCAACCACGTTGTGTATCGGACTACTCGGATCTCACCAGCTTTCAATTGTTTGGTGACTTCTTCTTTGATCTTATCACTGGTGTTTGAATTTTCTCTGCTTTTGCTGGATAGGTGGACAGCCAGGATAAGTCGGCAAATTATGTACCACTAAATCGACGCTTAGTCCTGGCATATCATCGTAGGATCATGCAAACACGTCTCTGAATTCAAACAAAATTTGGATCAATGCATCTCTACTTTTTTCTCTAGCGTGAATGCTTATCATGGTTTCTCTGATCTCTTCTGAACTGCACAAGTTAACTAGCTCAGTTTCATTTAAGTTTGGCTTAGGCTTATTCTCAAATTGTTCCAATTCTCGATTTATTTCCCTAAAATCCTCATCTTCATCATATTCTAGTTCTTGATTAATTTTTTCACAATTAGACAATGTTTTAGGATATGGGCATGAAGTCTGCAAGCATGTCATGTTATTTAAGTCCGCATTATTAGAAATAAAAAGGAAAAGATAAGAAAATAGCAAAATCAGAAATAAAAAAAAAAAGGAGAGAGATCTATAGACGATGAAGTACTGATTTCATTTCATTAAATTAAAAATAGGAGGGTTTACATTGAAATTAAAAGACAACAAAATAAAAACATTCGAGTTACACCCTGAAATAACTCGTAATGCAGAAAAGATGGTAAGACTGTACTACCGGGATTCCCTCTTGACAGGGAATGGAGTAGCCTTCAAATTTTGAAGCTTAGCATTTGGCCCCATATACTGCACCTCAGCAGTGCTTGTGCCTTTCCCTGGTTGTACCATGTGAACCTCGTACAACATTTGTTTCATTGCCTCACAAATGTCCTCAATCTCGTCGTCCGTGAAGTCCTCTTCTTCTTCTTCTACATACTTTGGCTTAATAAATGACTTGGAAAGATGCGGGACTGGCTGGGGAAGGACCCATCCATTTTTCTTGAGCTCATCGGCCCATTTTATGTCGGCATTTGTAGTGATACCCCGAGCCCTTTTCCGGGCTTGTACCATGCTTAATCATTTCACTAGAAACCATGACCGATGCACTTGATAAGAAGGGTTGAGGAAATGGTGCCCCTTCTTCGCATTGGTCAGCGACCACAGTTTCGAAGGCTTGATAGACAATGTGCTCACTTCCTTCTCTAGCCTCGAGACACGGGACTGACAAGTCCCTGTAAATGGAATGTTCATCCTCCCCGTGGACGACAATTTCTTGGTTTTCATGTTCAAACTTGACCATTTGGTGGAGAGTAGAGGGCACAGCTCCTGCGGCATGGATCCATAGTCTTCCTAGGAGAAAATTATATGAAGTATCCATGTCCTGAATCTGGAAAGTCATTTCAAAGTCCACAGGGCCAATGTTAGAATCAAATCAATTTCCCCTATCCTATCTCGCTTGACGCAATCAAAAGCGTGCACACAGACATTGTTTGGTCTAACTCTTTCTGTTCTAATTTCCATCCTCTATAGCGTTGAGAGAGGGAAAATGTCGACCCCGGACCCACCGTCTAACATGACCCTCTTCACATAATAACCTTCACATTTGACAGTTAAGTGAAGGGCTTTATTGTGGGCGGCTCCCTCTGGAGGCAAGTCATTACGGATGAAGGAAATCCTATTGACTTCGAAAAATCGCTCAACCTTTCTTTTCAATTGATCCACTGAAGTTTCAATCGGGACATATGCCTCATTCAATGTTTTCAGGAGTACCTTTTGATGTTCATATTAGCTCATCCGCAAGGATAAAAGTGAAACATGGGAAGGAGTCTTCCTGAGTTGGTCATTTATGGCATATTCCGAAGTTTTCATTCATCAGAAGAACTCTTACGCTTTTTCAGCGCTCACAGGCTTCTTGAGTGGAAATATTTTCTCCTTATTTAGTTTTAACTTCTTTAGCTCTTCCAGGTTATGGTACTTTCCAGATTGGTTCATTTCATTTACTTCTCCCATGACTTCCTTTCCTTTGAACGTGATCACTGTCTTTTTGTAATTCCAAGGAACTGCAGTGGGGTCTCTCATAGGGCTTTATGGTGCGCGACTTATAACCATGGGCTCAGTCAGCCTTGGTGAAATTACTGGCCCCTGCACACATAAGTCCCTTTGGACACATACGACTTTGGCACCTCCAACATAACTTTCCTTTGCTCAAATATTTTGGGAGTGTTCAACACGAGTTGTTCCTTCCTTGGGGCCCTAGGCACATAGAGAATGGCATCCTTAACAAGTACCACCCCAGTTTTGTTTCGACGGCCTTTTCTGCAACTTGAGGAGCTGAAATGCTTTTATTCTCATTCCTAGCTTGTTTTACCACTTCTTTGGGTCTCTTTTCTAAGTCGGCAATGGCAATGATGGCTTTCAAAGCTGGATTTAATTCCTTATCCTCACAAATCGTTCCAATGATCGGCCCATTGTTGTGAGTCGGTAATATATTGTTAGTCACATTGGGAACATCCTTGTCCCTCAACACCACTCGTTTTTGCTCTATCGAATTCTCAATGACCCTCTTAAGAGTCCAACAGTCCTCTATATCATGACCCTCTAACCCAGAATGATAGGCACATCTGGCACCGGGCCGGTATGATGGAGATTCTGGATTTTGCCGGTTTGGAGGCACAGGTTGCAATAGACCCATCTGGATTAAATTCGGAAACAGACTAGAGTAGGACTCACCAATAAGGGTGAAGTCGTTCTCCTTGGAGGCTCACGTGGGCGTGTATTATGTTGGAAGTTGTTTTGTGGTGGACGGGGGTTATATGGATCTTGGTAAGGATGGTTATTTCTGGGAGGTGGAGCTCGGTTCTGGTTGTAGTGTTGTTGTGGCCGTGTATAGGGTTGAGCATTTATCACCGCGTAAGGAGACAGTGCCATGGCGTATACTGCATCTTGATGGGGGTAGTAGTGTTGTGGGGTTCGTGAAGTCAGGTAAGAATGATCACGGGGTCGACGAGGGCCTCTCGAACCTGAAGCCATCATGGCTCCTTCTTCCCTTTTCTTTCAATTTGCTAATCCTCTGAAGTTGTTTTGGATGGCTTGGGAGGTGGCTCTCAAAGAAGATTGACTTATGATTCGGCCAGTTTCAGACAATTTTCTACCATTTCCCCAATTTTCATGGCCTCTGCAAAATGTTTTCCCATGGCAGACATCATGTTCTGAAAGTAATCGGCCTCTGGGGCCTTCAAGAAAACATTGACCATTTCTGCCTCATCCATAGGTGGTTTTACTCTGGATGCTTGCTCACGCCACTTGATAGCATATTCACGGAAACTCTTTGTGGTTTTCTTCTTGAGATTGGTCAGGGAACTCCTACCTGGAGCTATGTCAACGTTGTACTGAAATTGCTTGACAAAATCTCGGGCCAAGTCATCCCATATATGCCAATGGGAGATGTCCTGGTCCATGTACCATTCTGATGCAATTCCCGTCAAGCTCTCCCCAAAGTATGACATCAAAAGTTCTTCTTTTCCACCCGCCCCTCTCAGTTGATGCAATACCTTTTCAAATAGGTGATTGGGTCTCTGTGCCGGTCATACTTTTCGAATTTTAGCGTCTTAAAACCAACAGTCAAATGAACGTGAAGAAACATGCACAGATCGACATATGAAACACTCTTTTGACCACTTAGGCCTTGCATGTTCTTAAGACTTTGTTCGACGCTTTTCATCTTCCGAGCTATTTCTTCTTGCTCGAGGTTCCTCACAATTCTTTCCTATTCCATGGGTCTCACACAGCGGGTGTTGAGGGTAAGAGTTTGGGGTAACACGAGCAGTGTCTAGTTGAAATTGGGGGACTTGAAAAGTGAAATCTGACTGTTCAAAGCATGGCCTGGGCACTATTGGTTGTGCCATAGTAGAGGTTGGTGGTATAGTGAACACTGTGGAAGATATTCCCGAAGATGATGCCCGGGGGAAAACCTCAGAAGGCCTACCTGTGAAATTAGCTGATATAGTGGGGTATCCAAATGTGATGAATGGGTTGGTCACCGGGATGGGAACGTTGGTGGTTCTTACCGTCCTGGGGAGCAATTCAGGAAATCTGGGGATTGTACTAGGTGGTGCTCTACCATTGGACCAGGCGTCCCACATTTCTAACACACAGTAACGCAACCTTCTGTTTTCCTCAGCTACTGCAGATTCTAACTGTGGGATGGCTTATATCGAGCTATCCTCAGGCTCAATAATGGGTAGATGACTTTCGGAGGCCGTGGCAATACTTCCCTTGGATCTTGTGAAGTAAGGATGGGGAGCCAGATTACCCCAAAACCAACTACCTAAAATAGGACCTGTCTTATTTGCACACACAACAACCTAGTTAGTTTGAGACATTTAACAAATAAGGAATCGCATATTGGGGATGCAATTCACCTAAGCAGTTAAACGTTTTTAAATGTTTTTGCAATGGTTGTGTGTTTCATCCCGGCTTTGCTATATTTTTTATCTTTCAAATACTGATTTTTTTCTTCTTCTTTTTTGCTGTTTTTTGCTCTTTCATTTTCACTCCCTCTGTTCTCTTTTATTTTAAATTTTATGGCTATGATCGAATCTTATGGGGATTGCCTACGTATCATGACTCCGCATGAATCAGATCATTACGTAGTTCAGGAAATAAATGCGAAATAACAAAAGACATTTTTTTCATTAACAAAATCTCTTTTTATTTGGTTTTCTATTACAAGAACTTATAAGTACTGACGACTACAAAAGAAAACGTACAGACTCAAAATAAACAACAAAACAACTCTGAACATAACTCGAGAAAGTAGTAAAGTACAGACTCAAAAACTCGAAGGTCAAAAGTACATGAGAGCCTCCACTGGTACTCTGGAGCCTGCGGGACATCAGTCGGTCTTTGCGTGAGTCTTCATGCAATATCTTCCTGAAGGCGGCCTAGGTCAGCCATCACTTGGTGAACAAAGGTCATCACGGAAGAAAAAAACATAGACCTGGTCATGTCTTCACATTCGTGACATTTCATTACGACATAATCGGCTATCTCTTTGATTCTCATCCTGACGAAACCCTTCTCTCGAAGTAACCGTCTGATTTGCTGGGCCTGAGCTTCCAACACTTTTGTATCAGTGTTGTTTTGGTCTTGCAACTGTTACATGCTTTCTTCTAGCCGGCAAGTCAATGCGTAGCAATGCTCTCTTTCTGCCTTAAAATCCTATTTTTGTTGTACCATTTCATTCTCAAGGGAGACCAACTTGTTCTTCAAAGTTGCTACTTCTTTTTCATATTTCTACTTAAATTGATGGGCTAATCTGGCATATTCTTCCGCACTTTTGGCCAACTTTTCTTGAGCATTTAGCAAGTCCTTCTCGGCTTTCGTCAAGTCAAAACCAAAGTCATGCACTTTTTGCCTTAGGTTGGTTATAATTTTCTCATCTCTCTCACTTCTTATCGGTGTCTCGGCGGCTATTTTTATTTTCTGGATTTGAGTTTGGAGGGCTTCATTTTCCCTAGCAAACCTCTTGTTTTCCCCTTCATCCTGAGCAGTCTGCAACCTACTATCAAATTTGAGTTTTCCAATTTGTTCTCCTAGTTAGCTTATAGTAGTCCGGTATTCCTTTTCTTTAGCTAACCAAACCCATTGTTCTCGCGCTCCGTCGGTATATTGTTGGACATAAGGCCTTTTCACGATTTGTTCTGGTTCTTGATCGACCCGAAGTCTCTTATCATAACATGTGGCATAGTTGGATTCTACTTCACTCGTGGAAAAATCCTGTACTTGAATCTGTGGCTCCAGGAACCTACATTGGTGCCAAATCTGGCGAACCTTTAATTCTGGGAATGTGGCTTTTGGGCATAGTTCAATAACCTGTGGACTCAAATCTTCATCATGAGGGACTGTTTGGTATCTGCCCAATTGGTGTAGGACCCGATACAAAGCATACGGCTGAATACTCCGAAAACCCATCAATAAAAGGAAGCACATTCCGGCAGACATGTAAATAACCTCATTTACCGGGAGCCAACCGAAAGTTCACTCAGTTCGATTTGCGGTCAAAGAACCCAAATATGTGAACCATGCCATAGTACCTTCTGGAAACTCATGACCGTTTACCCGATTTCCATATTCTTTAATTCAATTGAGTCCGTTCAGACTGTAGTTCATGTAACCCGGGCGATGACAAAGATGTTCTACCAACCACATTTGAAAAAGCAAGTTGCAACCCTCGAAAAACTTTGTCCCAGCTCGACAAGCGGTTAAAGCTTGGTAAATTTTTGCGAGAATCATCGGTATGATAGTTCCATTGGCCTTTTTGACCATAAAGTCGGCCATTCCTGCAAACCCTAATTCTATATGCCCGTCACTCGTTGGGCATATCAAAGTGCCTAAAATGCCACTACGAAGGCCAAACCTCTGTGTGCTTTCCATTTGTTTTTATTTCCCCAATGACTCGAACTAGTGTCCGGAGCCTCAAATCCGTGGGGGTCTCTATACCCGGCTGTATAGGAAATGGAATGTGTAGAATCCTTCTGGCCAAATTTTCATCCTTAACCTTTCGACTAATAGTCAGAAGGTCCAAAAACTTATGAGGGGTTACAATTCTTGGTGCTACTGGATATTGATGCCTTAGATTCCCGTCAAGACCAACATACCCTGCTATCTCCTCTAGTGTAGGGGTCAACCCAAAATCACAGAAGTGGAAAACATTGTGTGTCGGGTCCCAAATTGGCATCAAAGCTTCAATTATGTCAACCCTTGGTTTAATTTTCAGAAGACCGGTGAGCCCACTTAAAGCCTCTGTCACAGAACGCTTGCCGACCTCCCGAAGATCATTTCACCACATGTGGAATCCTTGTGGAATCTCATCTATGACTCGAAAAGGTATATTTTCAACAGTGCTCATCCTGCACATTTTTATTTAAGGCGAAATAACCTAAAATGACTCAAGGCCGCCTTTGCAAATACGGCCTTTCAGCACTTCAAAGGGAAGATTTTAGGGTTGTGCTTGCTAAGTGGCAAAAAATTAGAAAAAGGGCCATAGGTGGTTATTTTGCAATATGGCCTTCCGGCGTCTCGTCGGGACATTTCTGGCTATTTGGGAAAAAGCAGCATCACCTAGATTTATTTATAACGACATTGTTTTTATTTTTTTTTCTTTTGTTTTTTGGAAAAGCGAGGCCGGACTCGATGAGGGTTGCCTACGTATCTCACATCCGGTGAGAATCAAACATGCATAGTTCGGTAAGTTTTGATGCACAGAAAAGCATGATTTATTTTGAAAATGACACCCTTTTTTTTTAAAATTTCGGCAGAGTTTCGAGATTTTTCGAATATTGGGATTTTCAGAACCGAGTGTCTTTCTATCCTACCTCGCTCTTGGTTTTTCTTTATTTCTTTCCCTACTCTAGAAGCCGGTCAACATATAAGTTAAAACAAATAAATGCACAAGTAGCAAGTAAAAATGCATCAGGATGGTCTTTTAATTCTGGGTGCACCTGTCCTAGACAGACCCAACCCATGTGTTGGGTCCCCAAAGTCAAATGCACGTGATGCAAACAACGTACCTACTAGGGATCCGGTATGAGGTTATGTTATTCTAAGTTTGAATGATGGGCGTATTGTTCTAGACCTGGCTTACCCGAGCGGACAACTCGAGCCGAGGGGGGCAGCGTATCGGGAATACAAAAGCTTCACCGGCTTTGTAACTTGTCCGAACCTCATTCTAAAATTAGGATATGACTCTAACAGAAAAGAAGCCGCACACGCTTCCTAGAAGATTTAGAAGGCTCGGAGAGAAGAAGGGTTTTCGTAACAGTTTATATATCGTTCACATAATATCAAAGCGGTAAAAGGCGGCATTTAGCACATTAGGCTCAAACTCGTAAATATCAAATAATCATATACGCCAAGTATCACAGTTATTCTAAGCTCGAATTCTTGAACCCTGAACTAGAGATTCTGGGTTCGATCCCAGCAGAGTCGCAGAGCTGTCACACCTCTTTTTTCTCGTAGGGGGATAAGGGAGTTTTTTTCAATTTAAGTGACATTATTCGAAATGGAATTATTTATTTATTTCAGAGTCACCACTTGGAATAATTTTATGGTGTTCCAAGTCACTGATTTATTTTAAATCTCAAATTGAAGAAATTTGACTCTGTTTTAAAGTCTGCGAAACCAGAAGACCAGGTAAGGAATTCTGTTAAATGAAACAATCCATATCACAAAGTTCAGTAATAATGAGGCTTAAGGCTTAGGATCTTAAATCATTTCATTGTAAAGAGATAAGCTAACTAAGGATTAAGCTAAACATGGATATTTATTCTAAAAATACATTTGATTGAATCAAACTACATAAAACTGTGATAGCATGAACGACATTCAAACTCACCCACATCAACCTTCCATTATACCAAAAAAAAATACCTAATCTAATTCTACAGTTTCAATCTAGTGACATGTTCCTCTTTTCCAACCACTCCCAAATATATAAAGATATAGCTATTTGGGCTATCCTTCATAAACTTGTTTGGAAATTCTACCAATTCCACAAATAATCAGCACGTTAGATTTGATTAGGCTATTTACTGGCAGGAGAAAAAAAAAGAAGTACAATTGTCAATCCAAACAAGACAAAATAGCATCTTTATAGCTAGCATGCTAAACCTATAAGGCTGAAACACATAAGCATATCATTAGACCAAGCTAGATCTTCCTTGAAGAACTTAATGACAAGAAACCAACTAGTTATTTTAAGATTCATGTCCATATGTTAAAAAACACAACAATGCATCAACAAGAAGCAAATCAACATTCAGTTTTCTGAAACAGAATTATGGTACAGAACCGTGAGAAATACCTAAACAACAGATGAATCAGCTGGAAGCCAAATAAAGGCTAAGAGGGAATGAAGAAAGAAAACAGCAGGACTGAACAACAACAATGCAAAGGCAGCGACAGAAGAACAGCAACACCAGAATCAACAGTTTCCTCAAATCAACACCATCTTTTGAAACAAGAAATGAGCAAGAATCCAATGAGGCTAAAAAAGTCTTTCAATCTCTCATTTTGACTGTTTTATCTCTATTTTTTGGAGTGTTTTAGCAGCTATTAAAACTCAAATTTGGGACCTTAATTTCTAGCAGTCGTTTTTCTCTTTTTTCTCTCTAATCCTAATGAATGAAAGAGGATCCTTTTATAGAATATTTTTAGGGAACAAAATCAGATTTTCCACATTCATTTACACCCTTTAAACTTTTCTTATTGACTCCTAGAACCAAAATCTGAGTTGTTTCTGTTTTCTTTTGCAGAGACCAACCCTTTTCTTTCTTCTAGAAACTTCTTTTTGTTGTAACAGAAAAGATTCCTCAAGTCAAAACCCCTTAATGCCCTTTCTAAATCTTCATTTTACTCTTTCTGTCAGATTTTAAATCATACTCAGACTGGGCCTACATTTGAGCCTAATTCTTGTCCCAATTCACACTCCTAAATCCAAAGCAACTAATCCATTACAGTGAAACTATCCACATTTATCAATTGAAAAATAAATCAAAATTCACATTTAGTCTTCATAAACTGAAAACCTTCCGTAGAATAGATTTAAAGGCTAAAAGGAATGATTATAAACACTTTATTCTGGTGATGAACGAACTAAGCAAATAATAATAAATAATGCGCACATCAGTCAATAATCGATCATACTCAATAGGAATTCATCAAACGAAGTTCAAAATACTTAAGTTATTTCATAAAACTAACAGAACACGCGGCTAGTGAACGAACGAAATGAAACAAATTGAGAACATGGGAAGGTTGTGAAGTAGGAAATACCTTCGAGCTGAAAAATAGGGTGACTGAAACCTGACCAGTGGTTAGTGCTCGACCAGACCTCGGCGACATCGAAATAGACTCAAACTAACGTGAATAAATTTATCATGTCAAGAGCAATTGATTCACATAAGTTCGAGCCAAAACGAGGCAAAAAAATAGATCAGAAAGAGATAGCCTTAGGTTTTCTGTAATCGTAGAACTGAGACTCGCTGACCTTGGTGAGGAGTTTGGGAAAATTAATGGTGGGATGATGATTAGGGGGTGTTGGAGATTATGTGGTTAAAATTTGAGGGAGTTTGGAGACCAACCACCGCTAAAAACAATTTCTGGTGGGTGGCGGATGGCGGCGAGTGAAAGAGATGTGAGGTGAGGAAGATGGGTATGGGGTTTGAGGGGTTAAGGATAATTATAAGGGAGGTCTTGATCAGTTCCGAGCCGTTGGGTTGAAGGGAATGAAGGGTGGGGATTGAGTGTTACGAAACAACGTGATTTTCGATTGAGACGGGGGCTGGATCGGTTGGGTTTTATTTGGGCTGGGGCGGAAAATTATGTGCACTGGGCCTCCAAGCTTTGTCCAGTTCGATTTTGACCGGCAACACTAACTCTTTTCTCTTCTTTATTTTTCATGTTTAGCCACTAAACAACTAACATAACACTTAGAACTTAAATTGCAAAATTAACCTTTTACACTACTATAACTAACAATTAATTAATTTGTATTTTGGTAATTTAATTTTATAAAAATGCAATTAATTATGCAACAAAAATACAAAGATTAAATTTTTTTTTTGTTATTTTTCTTAAGAATTAAAATGCTACTAACATGCACCAAACACAAATACGCACAAAACAAATCAAGTAAACATAAAGGAAAAATTCCTATAATTCTATGAAGTAATTAAAACCTATTTCGGAATATTTTTAGGAATAATTGCATTAGGAAATAAATTAGGCGCTCACAACCATATAGTTAAAATACACATTCATACTTGTATAATTTACTCGTATGAACTCTCTCTCTCTATATATAGTATAAATACATTGATTAACATTTTGCAAAAAATCAACATAGAACAAGTTTTATTATAGTCCACTTTTATGATATACTATATACACATATAATGAGACAACGCGTAAAACAAGATAGAAAGAAACACATTAATGAATATACTATACATAATATATATATATAAAGTAATGTACATTCCACTATTTTGCCCTATCCATGGGTTTTTTCTCGTAGCAATAAGAATGGATTAATTTCTACCCCCTTTTTTTTTTCTCGAACGGAGTTATCGAATTCACCCAAAATAAAAAACTCTACAATATATCGGAATCAAAGTACACAGAAGTATTGGGGTGATAAAAGGGATAAAAAAGAATGGATTAGTGGAGACTGAAAAATAAGTTAGTGGATTAGGTGATTTTGGCAAAGAAAAAGGTTTAGTGAAAAGAAAAAAGAAACCTCCTATGAAATTGTGGAAAAGAATGATAGTAAGAATTTTTCTGTTTAAAATAAGTTGAATGCTTTAAATGATTTGAGTTTCCTGTTTAATGGCTTTAATGGAGATATTTAAGGAATATGAAAAGTTATATACAATTTAATAAAACGTTAAGAAGTTGTAATAAATTATATTTTATGAAAGTAATTATAATTTTTTTAAATAAGTTATAAAAAAGTTGTATCCGTGTAAATTCCTCTAAAATGTTGTCACTGTCAGGACCATCAAGCCCACTGGCTGCCCTCAAAATCCCACCTCCTTATAAACCCATTCTGTACCTTCCTTTCTTCATTCCCCTCTTTTCTTGTATTCTCTCTCTAGTTTGTGGCACTTTTTATGGGTTTGAGAGAAAATATTGCAGTGCAGAAAGCAACACTGAAATCTCCACAAGGTTCCCAACTTATCTTTTCCCTTATTCTGCCATTCCATTCGACCTTTCTTTCCTTAATTTTACTCCAATTCCCATGCTTAATTTCCTTTTTCTCAACCAAATTTATTTTTCTTCTTGTATAAATTTAACATTATTTTCTAGTTATTCATCGTTATCACTTAATTATTTTTCGAATAGTATTAAAAGGTAATGACTTTTTCTTTTTTCGGATGCAGGTTTCTTTGAAGCTTTTGGCGCGTATGAGTGGAGTAAATCCAGCAGCTTCAAGCCAAAGGCTGCAAAAACTGGAAACTGTAAGCCAAATGGCATCTTTAGCTGATGGAAAGGTTAGGGGCCACCTTAGCCAGGGCTTTGTTTTAGTCAACTTCTTCATTCTCATTCTTGTGATGAGAGTCGCTTCTTCATCTTAATTTCGGTGCTATCTCACCTGAGCTTTTCTCGTCACCTCTTCTTATTTTCTATTTTTCTTTTCTCTCCTTTTTTTCAGTTTTTTGACTCGTTACTTTTTATTCCTCCACCTAGCATACTCTTCTTGACCTTGTAAGACCTTTTCTTGACCTTGTAAGACCCCGTGTTCTGTGTCATATTTTTGTGTTTTGTATTCTCGTAAATCTTACATCATGACTTTTTGATGTAGGATTTGTTTAGTGTCTATCTTCGTTCCGGCCCAACTCACGTTCTCCTTCCTTGTCTATCCCTCCTGAGCTATTAACACATGTTCCAAAAGATCTGAATTCAAGAAGCATGATCCGAAGAAAGAGTACTATTTGCCATCAAGAGTGGTACTAATGCAAATTCATGTGATTATTTATATACCCTTTTGTTCATATTTTTGGAGGTTATGAATGTGAATTTGGAATAAACATTGTACTAAATCCTATGTATGGATTGAAAACGGGAAATTACATATTCTAATGGTATGGCCATTTTTCTCATCCTAGCTTCCTTTTTTTTTTTTTTATTCTTATTCTTTTCATGACTGGTCATGTTACACACTTCCATCGTCTCACCTTATATATTTTTCCGAACTTCTACAATGAAAGTCGGATTTTAGATCTTTCATTTTGAATTTAAACAAAATATACCAGGCCAAAAATGTGCAGTGACATTAGCCCATTCAATTTTGAAGATTGTTATATATTGAGGATAGAGTTACAGCCTCGTAGTTGCAACTTCATCCTACATGGATCACTTCAATACAATGTTTTAGTTTTACCATAACCTTCTCTCTTTTACCTTTGCTTCCCTTAATTCAGAGCACATACCACCCACAAAAAAAAAAAAAAAAAAAAAAAAAAAAAAAAAAAAAAAAAAAAAAAAAAAAAAAAAAAAAAAAAAAAAAAAAAAAAAAAAAAAAAAAAAAAAAAAAAAAGGGGGGGGGGGGGGGACAAACTTATTGTGTACCCTTTTTGAATTTGTTACAAATTACTCATTATGTTTCAATTTAGGTGAATCTGTTTGACTGTGTACGAAGTTTAAGAAAAAATGAAACTTTTGGAATTTGTGGTTCTAAACAAGTCAAAAGGAAGGGGTCTAGAGTATTTGTGTGGCTATAAAAGTTTTTCATTAAAGGTAGAATTGTAAGTTTATACAAAATTATTTTCAAATTTAGAAAGGAATCATTCTTTTCGGAACAGACCAAAAAAAATAGATTCACATAAATTGTAACGGATGGAGTAATATTTGGTGTGGAAAAAATAGTGGTTGGTTGTTTGGGTAGTGCCCACAAGGCCCACGTCCTTCTCTTTTTCCTTAGTTTATGGAAAGGGCTTCCTTTTAAGCAAGAATGAGCTCATGTCATTTATGAAGGGGGGAAATAATTGTAACCATTTGGGAAAAAAGGATCATCTTTTTATACGAACAACTTTTTTAGAGTACTAGAAATAAAAACCACTCACTCAGATAGACAAAAACCTCTCTTGTCTGCTAGCATGTGTTTATATGATTTATAATTTTTAGAATATAAAGACTCGTGGGATGGACAAATGCAAGTTAAAAAAATTTCACTTTAACTTGCAACAATTTTCAGTTGATTTGTATGTATCCTTATTGATCTAAAACCTAAACCCTCAAATTTATCATTTCAGCTTTCTCTCAACCTAAAATTACACAACAAATGAAGAAATGCTTAATATTGTCAAAATACGATAGGTCCATCTTGTTAACATAAAGCGTCAAAAACTTTAGCCATGATCTCCTAGCATGAATAAGAATGCTAAATGGCCATACAAAATAAGTAAGACATGCTGTAAGAAGAACATGAATCAAAACAAGACATAAAAAGACCCAAATTCTAAGTCGAGCATGGTAATCCTTTGTATACGCATATGCGTCGCCCCCGAATACGTACCATGTAATACATAAGTCCATTTTAGGAGACATTCTCCCAAGTCGAGGCTAGCCAGGACTTGCCATATTCGAAGTAGGCTTCAACCTTTAAAAATGTCTTTTCTTTTATTCTCGGCCTCCAAATGCCCAAAATCGTGCTAAAGAATACTCAACAATGTTAAATAATGCTATAAAGAATTAATCTTATGTGAAAAAGATTCAATCTTTATCAAAATCTCAAAATCTCAAAAGTCAATAAAAAGTTGACCGAACCCATATGGTTAAAACCCGACATGAAGACCAAATCTCGGTGACACATAACCTGCCAAGTCCAAATATGTTATTAGTTTTCAAATCGAGTCCATCGGTGTTCAAATTAGAGTTGTGCATAATTTGTTAAATACCGAATTACCATACCGAAATCGACAATTTTGGTAATTGGTATTCGGTACGTTGGTATTCGGTTTAAGTTTTAAAAGAAATTGGTATCATGTATGTTATTTTGAAAATAAAATACCAAAATACTGATACCGTATATACTAAATTTGACAAATACACATATTATTGATTACAACATAAATATAAAAGTTCTAGAATTCTACTTTCCCTTTTTAAATTTTTTTGACGTTTCCCACCTTTTATAAATACTACACTCACGATTCTCCCCTTTTTTGGTTACCTAAGTGTGGTTCGATTCCCCTTTTAGATTTAGCATTTTTTGGTTTCAATGTTTTTATCACTATACCATAAGGTGTTTATTTTTTGAATTTGTATGTACCTTATTTAAGGATATTACTGTCTATTCTATGCACTAGTTAGTAGTAGAGCTGAACAAAACGAGGTTACCAAACCGATAAACCGAAAACGAAAAGAGAAAAGATTGAGCCAAACCGAATTTAATTAGGTATGGTATTGATATAACATTTTAGGAAACCAAATACTAAAAATTACCGAACCAAAATATCTAAATGCCGTAACGTAGCAACCGAAGAACAACCATATTTCAAATCTACCAAATAAACTTTCTTATCTTTCAAGTCAAAAATTATTTTTTTCTACTTCTAGATTTCTCGACTCTAAATGCAAAGTTTAGTCATTTGTTATAAAGCCTATGACTAAACATTTGTGATTAGTAGAGAATTGTGAATAAATTGTCCAAAAAGCCAGAAAAAGTCAAGTCGGTAATAATGAAATTCAAGCACAAAATGATGTTGTTCCACAAGTTGGTACTTTTTCCCATAGTTTTCTATAGTCTTACATAAATATTCAAAGTAGTGATCTAAAGGAAAACACAAAATCTTGACTTTGAGCAAGTCTCATGATTTAGCTCATAACCTAAAATCAGCAATGTAGTATATTCTGCCGGCAATGCGGGTCCCTCTTTGCCCACCAATTTTTACCTTTGGTAACATCTAACATGCCTTCTGTCACGATCCGAATTCCTAATTATCGGAATCGTGATAGCGCCTAAGATCGCATTCACTAGACAAGCCAACGTTAGAGTTCTATTACCTTTTTCAGTTACTTTTATTTTATAATAAAAAATTTAATAAGCTAACTCAATAAAATAAAAGCGGAAGTACATAAATTAACGATTATCATTGCGATATTAATAAAACTGAAATTATTACCACCCAGAAACTGGTGTCACAACTCACGAACAATCTATGAATATCTACAAGTTTGAGTCTGAAAGAAAAGTACATTTGTCTCGAAGAGAAATAAAACAGAAATGTAAAGTGTGGGAGGGGGCACCAGGGCCTGCGGACGCCTGCAGGACTATCTTGGATCTCCTGGACGATATCTGCAACTGACCTCTCGATCAGCCACAATCAGCTCCAAAATTTGCACAGAACTGCAGAGTGTAACATCAGTACAACCGACCCCATGTACTGGTAAAAGTCGAGCCTAAACTCGACGAGGTAGTGACGAGGCTACATCGGAGAATTTATAATACAATATGTATTCAATTTATAATAAAGCAAAGAGGAAGTGCGAAATAAAATATAACAGTAACTTGCAGTAAATAGATACGGAACCCAGTTATCTTACTAGTACTCAGCTATAACAAATCCTTAAGAAAGTTTCAATGATACAGAATGAAATCACAATAGATACAGTAAAATAAACAACCAAATGATGCAGCGTGCATCCCGATCCCACCAGATAATCAGTAACAATATGAACATTCACCCTTATTCCTCTTATAGCGGCGTGCAACCCAATCTCACCTGTCCACCCTTATTACTCCTCAATATACCACCCTTATTCCTCCTATTGCAGCGTGCAACCCAATCCTACCTGTCCACCCTTATTACTCCTTGTTGCAGCGTGCAACCCGATCCTAGCAGATAATCATCAGTCACAGATAAGAACAAATATTTCACAATTTAGCTCAAACCCTCTGAAACATGTATGCCTCAAACCAATGTAAGCAGAAAACAAAACAATTAGGGAACTTCACCAATTATTACTACACAACGAGACCAACCGGAATGTACCATGAAATATCGACAACCAGCTTAACCATTAATGTACCACAATGAAGCTACAGAACGACTAATACTTTCAAATAAGTAAAACAATATCTAACAAAAGAATAACCAATTAATCATGAAACAGTTAAGACAGGAAGATAATAAATTAGGAACAGGGAAGGGAGTAGGCTAAACAAGTAATTTGGCGGGGCATAGGTACTCGTCACCTCACCTATACACCACACACATGCAATTTTACATAGCAATTAAGTCAGGAATTCCTAATCGCTCAAGTCGAAGTTAGACCAAATATTTACCTCAATCCGACAGCCTACTCAACGCTCAATTATCGCCTTTCCTCTATTTTCTACCTCTGAACCACTCGTATCTAGTCAATATCAACTTAATAATATCAATTATTGCTAAAGAAACCAACTTCAATGCATACCTATAAGTTTCCCACAATTTCCCCCAAAAAGTCAAAAATCGACCCCGGGCCCGCTTGGTCAAAACTCGAAATTCTGACCAAAACCCAATTACCCATTCACCCACGAGCCCGGATATATATTGGTTTTTGAACCCGACCTCAATTTGAGGTCTAAATCCCCAATTTTTGAAATTCTTAGGTTCTACCCAAAATCCCTATTGACCATGAAAAATCCTAGGTTCTAGGTTGAAATGCTGTAAAAGATTGAAAGGAATTAGTTAGGAATCAGTTACCTATGATTTGGAGAAGTTTTGGTCTTTGAAAAATCGCCTCATGAGGTTTAGGGTTCGAAAGAATTGAAGAATGGGTGAGAAATCTGTCTAAAATCGTTTTTGAACAGCTGCACTTATCGCAAATGCGATCACAGGCTCGCAAATGCGAACTCGCAAATGCAGACACTACCTCGCAAATGCGAAGTATAGCATGGACCTGCTAGCATCACAAAAGAGAACAATCGTTTGCAAAAGTGGCCTATTCTGGTTGCAATTGCGACATTTGAGCCTCGCAATTGCGAAGGTCACCTCCCAGCCCTTCTGAACGCAAATGCTAAAATACCTTCACAAATGCGATGCTCACGTTTGGGAGCCAGACTTTGCAAATGCGATGTCTGTAGATCTGAAGCACACCAACAGAATTTCTTAAGTCCAAATCACTCCGTGCCTATTCAAAACTCACTCGAGCCCTCGGGGCTCCAAACCAAACATGCATGCAAGTCTAGAAACATCATACGGACTTGCTCGTGCGATCAAATTATCAAAATAGCACCTAAAACTACGGATTTAGCATCAAAACTCATGAATTTCTCAAGATTACTTAAAGTTTCTATCTTCTCAATCGGACGTCCGAATCACGTCAAATAAACTCCAATTTCCACCAAAATTCACAGACATGATATATATGTTATAATAGACCTGTATCGGGCTCCGGAACCAAAATACGGGCCCGATACCAACAAGTTCAAATATTAATCAATTTCTTTAATTCTTTTCAATTTCAGTTTAACAATTTTCATCAAAAATTCATTTCTCGAGCTAGGGACCTTAGAATTCGATTTCGGCATACGCCCAAGTCCCATATTTTACTTCAGACCTCCCGGGACCGTCGGAACATGGGTCCGGGTTCGTTTTACTCAAAACGTTGACAAAGCCAACTAAAAATCAATTTTAACTCTCAAAAATTATTATTTCATATATTTCACATAAAAGCTTTCCGGATTCACGCCCGGACTGCGCACACAAATCGAGGTGAATGAAAATAATATTTTTAAGGGTAACGAGCCCGGAATAGAGTTTTAATTCATAAGATGACCCTTTGGGCCATCACAATATCCACCTCTAAAACAAACGTTCATCCTCGAACGGACATAGAAAAGTACCTGAACTGGCGAACAAGTGTGAATATCTACTCCGCATGTCCGGCTCCGACTCCCAAGTAGCTGCTTCTACAGGCTGACCTCTCCACTGCACTCGCACTGAAGGGTAACTCTTTGACCTCAACTGACAAACCTGTCGGTCTAGGATGGCCACCGACTCCTCCTCATAAGTCAAATCTAACACGTGGGACGGGTCATCATGATATTTCCGGAGCATGGACACATGACATACTGGATGAACTGAAGATATCCCTAGAGGCAACGCAAGTCTATAAGCCACCTCCCCCATTCTCTCGAGAATCTCGAATGGTCCGATATACCTAGGGCTCAACTTGCCCTTCTTCCCAAATCTCATAACCCCCTTCATGGGCGATACCCGATACAATACTCTCTCCCCGACCATGAATGCCACATCACGAACCTTACAGTCGGCAAAACTCTTTTGCCTGGACTGAGCTATACGAAGGCGATCCTGAATAATCTTGACCTTGTCCAAGGCCTCCTGTACTAAATCTGTACCCAACAACCGAGCCTCCCCCATCTCAAACCACCCAACTGGTGTTCTTCACCGTCTGCCATATAATGCCTCATAGGGAGGCATCTGAATGCTCGACTGGTAGCTATTATTGTAGACAAACTCCGCTAATGACAATAACTGGTCCCAAAAAATTCCAAAGTTAATGACACATGCACGGAGCATATCCTCCAAAATTTGTAGTACGCTCAGACTATCCGTCCATCTGAGGATGAAATATTGTGCTCAACTCGACCCGCGTACCCAACTCACACTGTACTGCCCTCTAGAAATGCGAGGTAAACTGCGTACCTCGATTAGAAATGATAGACACGGGCACACTGTGGAGACGAACGATCTCCCGAATATAAATCTTTGTTAATCGCTCTGAGGAATAGGTGACTGCCACACGAATAAAGTGCGCTGACTTAGTCAGCGTGTCCACAATAACCCACACAACGTCGAACTTCCTCTGAGTCCGTGGGAGTCCAACAACAAAGTCCATAGTGATACGCTCCCACTTCCACTCAGGAATCTCCATCTGCTGAAGCAAACCACCTGGTCTCTGGTGCTCATACTTCACCTGCTGACAATTCAGGCACCGAGCTACATAGGAAACTATATCCTTTTTCATCCTCCTCCACCAATAATTCTGCCGAAGGTCTTGGTACATTTTGGAAGCACCCAGGTGAATAGAATACCGAGAACTGTGAGCCTCCTCAAGGACCAACTCACGAAGCCCTTCAACATTAGGCACACATACTCGACCCTGCATCCTCAAAACACCGTCGTCTCCAACTGTAACCTGCTTGGCACCACCGTGCCAAACTGTATCCCTAAGGACCATCAAGTGAGGGTCATCATACCATCGATCTCTGGTACGCTCAAACAAAGAAGACCAAGTGACTGTACAAGCTAAAACACGGTGGGGCTCTTAAATATCCAACCTCACAAACTGATTGGCCAAAGTCTGAAAATCTGAAGCTAGGGCGGTCTCTCAACGACCAGAATGAAAGCAAGTCTGCCCATACTCACTGCCTTCCTACTCAGTGCATCGGTCACCGCATTGGCCTTTCCCGGATGATACAATATTGTGATATCATAGTCTTTCAATAGATCTAACGATCTCTTCTGCCTCAAATTGAGATCCTTCTGCTTGAACAAATACTGAAGGCTGCGATGATCCGCGAAAACCTCACACGACACACCATAAAGATAGTGCCTCCAAATCTTCAACGCGTGAACAATGGATGCCAATTCTAAGTCATGAACAGGGTAATTCTTCTCATGAATCTTCAACTACCGAGACGCATATGCAATCACCCTGCCCTCCTGTATCAATATCGCTCTGAGACCAACACGGGAGGCATCACAATATACCGTGTAAGATCCTGCACCTGATGAAATACTAACACTGGTGTTGTAGTCAAAGCTGTCTTGAGCTTCTGAAAGCACACCTCACACTCGTCCGACCATCTGAACGGAGCACCCTTCTGGGTCAACCTGCTCATCGGGGCTTCTATTGATGAAAACCCCTCCACAAACTGACAGTAATAACCCGCCAAACCCAAGAAACTCCTGATCTCCGTGGTTGAAGTGGGTCTAGGCCAGTTCTTGACTACCCCAATCTTCTTTGGATCCACATGTATACCCTTTGCTGATATGACGTGACCCAAGAAAGCAACTGAATCCAACCGAAACTCGCACTTCAAAAATTTGGCATATAACTGACTATCCCTCAAAGTATGGATCACTATCCTGAGTGCTGCTCATGCTCCTCCCGACTGCGGGAGTATATCAAAATGTCATCAATAAACACAATCACAAATGTATCCAAGTAAGGCTTGAACATTCAGTTCATCAAGACCATGAATGCTGTTGGGGAATTATTCAACCCAAAGGACATCACAAAAAACTCATAGTGCCCATACCGCGTCCGAAAAGCTGTCTTAGGGACGTCGGACGCCCTAATCCTCAACTGATGGTAGCTAGATCTCAAGTCAATCTTTGAAAACACCTTGGCACCCTGAAGTTGATCAAACAAATCATCAATCCTCGACAATGGATACTTGTTCTTGATGGTGACTTTGTTCAATTGCCTATAGTCTATACACATCCTCATTGACCCATATTTATTCTTTACAAATAACACCGGTGCACCCCAGGGCGAGACACTAGGTACAATGAAGACCTTATCAAGCAAATCCTACAACTGTTCTTTCAACTCCTTCCACTCTGGCAGGGCCATCCGGTATGGCGGAATAGAAATGGGCTGGGTGCCCGGAGCCACATCAATGCAAAAGTCAAAATCCATGTCGGGTGGCATCCCCGGTAGGTCTGCAGGAAATACCTCAGGAAACTCTCGAACAACAGGCATAAAATCCATATAAGGAACCTCAGTACTAGAATCACAAACATAATCCAAATTGGGCAAACATCCCTTCTCGACCATACGCCGAGCCTTCATATAAGAAACAACCCTGCTGGAAGAATGACCAGGGGTCCCTTTCCACTCTAATCGAGGAAACCCTGGCAAGGCTAAGGTCACTATCTTGGCATGCTGGTCCAACATAGCATGGTAAGGAGACAGCCAATCCATGCCTAATATAACATTGAAATCAACCATATCAAGAAGCAAAAGGTCTCAATGGTCTCAAGACCCCCAATAACGACCACACACAAGCGATAAACACGACATGTATACATAGGCGCTCAAGGAATCACGGGGCATAACCAAATATGAAGCAAAATAGGAGGATACATAAGAGTAAGTAGACCCCGAATCAAATTGGAATGAAGCATCTCTACTGCAAACTGAAATAGTGTTGATACCCAATTTTTTCCTCATATATTTTAATATATACATATATACCCTCAAAATAATGCATGAGCATCGTCAAGCATTTTTCTCATAATTTTCTATAGTTTTTAAAGGCTTTAATCAATTTATTCCTGCATTTTTATTATATAAGTAATTATTAATTGCATCACAAATAATTTCTATGATAACTTATCATTTAATTTTTTATCATTTATATCCATATTAAGCTTTAAATATTTTTGATGCATTTATTATAATCTTTGCATGCTTAGGCTAAAATTGCATATTTTGCAATAATAGCCCATATATGTGCATAATTATATTATTTATACGGAAAATGACCTTTTATATTTTTTATAATGTTAAGTAATTATTTTAAATTATTTTCATGCACAAATGAAATTTTTGTTATCTATTAATTATTTTTTATAAATTATTTATTTATTAAATTGGGTATTTAAAATCTAGCTCCTAAAATCCCCATTTCCGAATTTAACCCAACACTTTACTAGCCCAATACCCTCATCCCAAAACCTATTAGCCCAATCCCCATACCCGTTTAAACAACACCCGACCCAGGACCCTTTAAATCAGGACTGTTGATCTCTAAAATCAACGGTCCATATCACACCTGCCCCCTTAAACCTAACCCACCCCAAACCCTAAATCATTTCGCTTCACCTGCCTCCCTTGAACTCTCTCATATCCTTCCTCTCCTCTGTAAACCCTAGCACCGTCATCCAGCAAATCTCTCCGATTCTAGCCCCAAAATAGAATCAATCTCTGATTCCTTACCTTATCTGCCACCTTCTCCTTACTGGTTACCCGTTTTGGTATTACCTAATTACTCGCCTAAAATGACGAACAGATCTTGTAAGAATCGAACCAAAATTGGTTCAAATCCTTAACCTGATGTTTATTCCGTTCATGCTCATCACTCGTTCTACGTAAGTACGATTATTTTCGTATCTCTCACTAATTTGTACTTAAACCTAAGGTTAGGGTTTTCAGACCCTTTTTGGTTTGAACCAAAATTGGTTCAAACTTTAATTTTAAGCGTTATTTGGTCTATATTCACTCTATTACGCATGAATCTGCCTATTTCCGTTAATTTCTTTTACTTACCCAAATTAGGGTTTCAGATCTTTAATTGAACCAACTCTGGTTCGATTCTAGGTTTCTTTTTTTAATAATCTCCTGTCTATGTTCATTGTATGCATTATGTTCATTCATTGCCTTATTTTTCTGCCAATTTTGTGTATTTCCTTTTACCTAAAACTAGGGTTTCAAAGTTATTTCTCCTTGACTGATTGCATGTGATAATTTCTTTTCTTGTTTATGTGTGTTTGATTTCTTGCCTTATCTGTTCGCCTAATTGACTTCTATACAAACTCTTTCCCCTTTCCCCTTTAGGCCGACTTGAACTCTCAATACTCTCACTGAAAAACTTAGCTCTTATACTCTGATTCTCTGCTCGTTTGTTTCTGGTCTTGGCCGGCTGAAAGCCAAGGCTAATTAATTCTGGACTCAATTCCTGTGGTATTTTTCTTGCTTTCTTGCCTAACTGGTAAGTCATTATCTCCGACCATTTTATTTTCTATGTCTCCATAATCTGTGTTGTTCGGCCAGCATATTTGAACTTTATTCTAAGCATAATTCTGCCATTTTTATGATTCTATGAGTTCCCCTAGTCCCCTAAGTGATACTGTTAATTGGTTATTCTTTTGAATAATGTGAATCCTCCTGGGCTTAACTTAATGTTTAACTTGTCTCATGCATACTATTTGATGATCTTGAACTTGTTCTGAACTTAGCATCCTTAGATACTACTAGTATGAAATTAGTTAATCAATCCTAAACTTTGCAGATTTGTATTGATACTTAATTCATGTGCCCTGCCAACTTATTTTCTATCATGTCTTGCTTCCCTCTGGATTCATGTGATTGTTCTAATTGTTTGGCTTTCTATGGTTTAATAAGGCTGTCCTAAATGCTAGCATGAACCCCCTAGCTTAACTAGACCTTTCCAGATTTCAACTGAGTTAAACTGTATGTTTGAGCATGAACAACTTTTCAAACCTTGCTTGTTTTCTTAATGTAATTATGCCTACATGTTCTATGTCTTAAAGTCTATTGTGATGGCCTTCTTCTGAGAAATCAGAACTGTTATAAAAGCTGGCCCTACCCCTTTATATGTTGCTACCTTTTTAAACTCCCACTCTTAGTCCTTTAGGTTCTATCCTCAACCACCTCAGTGTGAGCACTGCTCAGGGTCCTTGTGAGACTCTTGTGAACTCTGACACGCTGGGAAATGGTTCCTGATCTCTTTTGGATCATTTATGGGTATTTGGTTCTGATGTGAGCATTGACCTGGGTCCCTGAGGCCCTTGGAAACTTTGACACACTGGAAATCTGGTCCTATATGTTCTATGGGCGAGTCACTCACAACTGACTATGTTGTACCTGTGAAATAAGCCTCGAAATTGATATGGCTTGAAGGTCTGGTTGCCCAGGTGTATTTGTTCCTAATAAAGTCTCCCTATAGTTTATTTCATTACTATTATGTAATTCATTTGCTCTAGTCTGTAATAATTTTGTAACAAACAACTTCTAGAGTGTTTAGTAAAAAAAACTAGGAAGGGTTCTTTATTTCCTTTTGTTAAACTCGGTAGAAATCCTGCCTATAGGATTTTATCTATTCTGTTAATTTTGCTCATTTGTCAAAAATTGTATAAGTTCTATTTTGTGTTTAGAAATCATGCCTATAGGATTTTCATTGATGTTGATTCTGCTTAAAATTGTATGAGTTCTATATGGCGTGTACATTAGAAATCCTGCCTATATGAGTAACATAACTTTGTTAGAAATCCTGGCTATAGGATGTATCAATATGTTCAACAAATATGTGTTAGAGATCCTGCCTATAGGACTAATAGCTTGTTTAATTTTTTTCTGGCAATGTGTACAATTTATGCCCATATACTGCTCAATAGAAAGCGTGCCTATACGATTAAAAAGAATCAGGGTTATGAATCATGTCTACAAAGTTAGAATCAGCTTTGGATCTAGAAATTATGCCTATAGGATAATAATCATCACTCACAGAAGTCATGCCTATAAGATTCTATTAAATTATTCAGAATTCGGTCGCCACTATCAATCACTAGACAATATACCTACAGGACCTAATAACAATTAGGGATTTCTAACTGCGATTCATTACTTTCTGAAGTGCCCAGATGATATTCACTAAAATCAGTAGGCAAATGATAGGTCCTAACACTCACCTTAATGAAACCGCTTTTGTATATTTGTCTTCTCGCATAGATATCCTGCCTATAGGAACTTTAATATTAATAAAATCTGCTAAATCAATTGCGTGCATTTGTTGTTTTATGTGTGGAGTTCAACATGAGCCCATATCTGCTTTTTGTCTGAAATTCCTAATTGTTTTGTTTGTCGCTTAGTATTTTACAATTTTGAGCAACTTAAGTTTAGTCGAGAACCATCCCAAATAGAGGTCCTAGCGCCTCCAAGTCCATAGGTAAGGGACGGGTAGTGCACGCATAGGAAACGAACTAGAATCAACTAGAGAGCTTTAGGTAAGAGCATAAATATAGTAATCGTGTAGTAGGAGATGATAGTCCGTGATCGCAAAATACTATGAGTAACACCCCAACTTGATGGAGTTACAAAGTATGGCACGGGGTGAGGCTAAATAACATAGGACCCCTCCTTTTTTTCTGTCTTAAAATAAATCGTACATTTTATTTGTCCAAACTGCTTCCTTTCCCTTTAGAATGATTTGCTTAATTTAAAGTTCGGTCAGGACCCACCGTTGTGGACCTCGAGCGGTGCCTAACACCTTCCCGTCAAGGTGATTTGAGCCCTTACCTGATCTCTGGTGATGCAAACTAGTATGATATGAGTTATCTGCTCTAGGTGCCCTAACGTACCTTAATCCGTTAAGTGGCGACTCTCTAAACCAATTCATTTCCCTACTCTCTCAAAAGGAGTTGTCAAAATGTCAAAAACCCGATTTTGCGAGAAAAAGGGGGCTCGACAAACAATACCTATGATAACAGCATTGGAGGACTCAACCTCAGTCCTGGCTGGAAAAGTATAACACCGAGGCTGGGCCCCACCACTCTGAACCATATCTCTGGGACGACCTTTGACAGGCGGGCCTCCACCTCTAGCGGCCTGACCTCCACCTCTAACAGTCTGGCCCCTACCTCTAGCTGGTTGAGCAGGCGGTGCAACAACTGGTGACAGAACCATGGCACGGGAACCCTGATACTGTGGCTGAACACCCGATAATCTCGGACATGCTCTCCAAATATGCCCATAATCACCACACTAGAAAAACACCCATCTTGATACTGAGGCTGTGAAAACTGAGACTGACCCTAATGAGCCGGCTGGCCACGATAATAACACTGAAGAGGAGGTGCTTTGATAGGAGCTGGTGGTGCACGGTAGGATGGCTGTCACGACCCAAAATCTACTAAGGTCGTGATGGCGCCGGACACCACCGTCAGGCAAGCCAATCATTAATTAGTTGAAATAAATTCATGTTTAACATCTTTTACAAAATCGTTACCTTTCACTTACAAGTTATAATAGCGAATAAAAATTTATCAAATAAATACGACAGGTAAACCATTCCATTTATTAAATTAAATCCCAAACACATCCCAGAACCCGGTGTCACAAGTGCATTAGCAAATTCTAAGAATTTTACAATTTCTACAAAGCTTGTCCGAAATACAATTAGACAAGGAAATTAAAATAAAATAATACAATACGACAGAGACTCTGTTAGCTGTGGATCGCCTCCGGATAATGCAGCTAACCTAAGTCTCCAACCCAGCCACATCGCTATGAAGGATGTGCAATAAAAATGCACAACAAGTGTAGCATGAGTACGAAAACAACGTGTACTCAGTAAGTCGCCCGCCTAACCTCAGAGAGGTAGTGACGAGAGGTCGAATTAGACACTCACTAAGGTCCAACAAATTAATTTAGCACAATATGATATCAGTAATAGGCCTACGAGGATAATAAGACAGTAAGAATTACGGATAATTGAGATTCAAATAAATACTGAAAGTAAATAAACAGTTACTACTTCCTCATTTCCCCCCAAATTTCTTAAATAAACAATTACTTCTTTATTTTTCCCCAAATATCTTGTCACTTCAAAATCCATGAAAAATATTTAACAATTTAGCATGTGCATACGGGATAAGGACAAACGACCTGAGCCACAAAAATAATCATGTCTGTGCACTGCCGAGGGTCGAACGGCCGGAACCATAAGTGCATCTTTGCCATAAAATAATCATATCTATGCACTGCCGATGGTTGAACGACCCGAACCATAAGTGCATCTTTTCCATAAAATAATCATATCTATGCACTGCCACGGGTCGAACGGCCCGAACCATAAGTGCATCTTTTAATCCCGTCGTGGCGTACGACCCGCTCCCATGAGAGTGGGGGAAATAACACTCCACTCGCGGAATGTAAATTGCGAAGCGGTCACATGCAGTCATGCACAATCAACAGTCCACCCCGACTACATCGCGAAAACAAATACTCAAGTAAATGACAAATTTCTCTTTTAAAAATCACGAAAATTAGTATTTAAAACTTTTCTCGAAATTTATTTGCCAAGTTTAATAATATTCAATAATATAACCTTATCCGGAATACAATTATCCACAGAGGAGTCAATTCTCCTTCTAAGTGATTAAGAAGGTACACTCTAGCCTTCGTAGGAAATAAGTTGCAAATTCAATCGCATCATCAGTCTAATATTATTGACAGGATCACATGTACAACACGTAAGGCATGCTAGTGGGTCCTAGACTACCCGGACATGGCATAATAGTAGCTATGCACGGACTCCCGTCACCTCATGCGTACGTAGCCCCCGCAGATGGTAGCACATACTTAATTAGTTCACCTAGGGGGACAATTCCCCCTCACAAAGTTATAAATGAGACTTACCTCCCTCTGAAGTTCCATAACCAGCCGGCTCCAATGGACGCACAACGTCCCAAAACTATCCAAACAACGACACACCAATTAAAGTATACTCTAATATTTGCAACAATTAAAATTATATAATTTCCCAACTCCGCTCAGTGAATTGACCAAAATGCCCTCGGGCCCACGTGCCCAGAATTCAAAATTTCTCGAAGATATATTCTACCCATAGCTCTAGCTCAAATACACAATTTGCTCTAATTTTCATGCTCAAATTCATGGTAAAAGTCCAAAATTCCAAATTCTAGGTCTTCCCAAAAAATCCCAAATTTATACTAATTTTCCATGTCTAAATCCATGTAAGATCACATATTTAACTCAAAAATAGGAAGAAATCACTTACCTAGTGTTGCTTGGTGAAAATCCCTCCTTGAGCTCTCCAAAATCGTTCAAATCAAATGAAAGAAATGGGCCAAAACTCGTGTTTAAAACAATCTGCGCAGGCTTCATCGAGTTGTACCTTGCATTGTACAGGTTGTATATCCTATTACAATTTTTCCTTGTTGTAAACCTTTTGTTAAAACACCCATAACTCCTTGTAGAAATATCCAAATGACAAACGGTTTGAAGATTTAGAAACTAGACCATAAGATATTTAATTTGATAGGTTGTATATCATATAAATCTTTTTATATTCCGAGATATAAGCTTCTAAAGTTGGCTCCATGCATCAGAAAATTCTGTCGAAACTGCTCTACCAGCCATCTTCAATCTATCATAACTTTCTTATAAAATGTCAAAATCATGAATGGTTTAACTTTCGGGAAACTAGAATGCAAGGGCTACGGCTTTTATGTTTTGAAAAGTTTCAGATTCCTTATAGATTTTGATATATATGCTTCCAATATTAGCTCTACGATGCATCAGTTGCTGTCCAAAACAGATTTGCAGTAGAAATTTCAGCAGCTATTTTGGCCCGAAATCCATTCTGTTAGCCTTCCGAAATCCACCCGAGGCCCTCGGGAGCTTAACCAATTACACAAAAATGTCCCAAAACATGATACAAACTCGCTCGAGGCCCCAAATCACATCAAACAATGTCGAAATCATGAATCGCACTCCAACTCAAGCTTTATGAACTTTGAAATTTCAAACTTCCACATCCGATGCTGAAGCCTATCAAATCACATCCGATTGACCCCAAATTTTGCACACAAGTCATATTCAACATTACGGACCTGCTCCAACTTTTGAAATCACATTCCGGCCTCGATATCAAAATTTCTACTTCCGGTCGGATTTCTCAAAAACCTTCAAATTTCTATCTTTAGCCAAACGACTTCAAAATGACCTACGGGCATCCGAATTCACTTCCGATCGCGCTCCCTAATCCAGAATCACCATTGAGCTATTCCTAGTCTTGGAATCCCAAACGGACATCAATATAACTGAAATGCGCTTCAAGCCAAACTTAGGAAATTTCTTAAAAAATGATGACTTCCACAATATACGCCGAAACGCTCCCGGGTTATCCAAAGCCCGACCCGGACATACGCCCAAGTCCGAAATCATCATACGAACCTGCGGGAACCTTCAAATCATTATTCGATGTTCGTTTACTCAAAATTCCAATCTTAGTCCATTTCTCCAACTTAAGGCTTCTGAAATGAGGATTTTTCTTTCCAATTTGACTCCGAACTTCCCGAATTCAATTTTGACCATATGCATGAGTCATAATACCTGAAATGAAGTTGCTCATGACTTCAAACCGCTGAACGACGCGCTAGAGCTCAAAACGACCGGTCGGGTTGTTACATTCTCCCCCACTTAAATAGACGTTCATCCTTGAACGTGCTAGGAACTGCTCTGGAGTTATCTGAAATCACAGCTTAACACCTCGAGCACCTGCCCGAGCTACTACAACCCAGTTGAGCACATAGGCCTTATCAAACCTGAAGACATCCTCCTTTATCTATACAATCAGCTTAGAACCCAATTCCAATACTTGAAATTCTCGGTCAGGCCTAGTCCAATATATAAACACCGTATCAACTACCACACGATATACCAGAACATGACTGCATACCTTTGCTGAATCAGCACCATGAACCGCATAACTCATCATCTGACCACAATGACCAACAGTCTCACATGATACCACATAGTGCCAATAGGCCACAACTCGAACATGATACATAAGAAATGACTCAGGAAGGGACTACTCGACTCACACAACTTATTATGAACTCTTCTCAGAAAATAGAAAGTAAAACACAATAAAAATAAATGTAGGAACCTTACTCGTCATCACACTATTGCAGCGTGCAACCCAATCCAAATAACATACCCATGGCGACGTGCCACCCGATCCACTCATAAAATTCACATAAGGAGATATACACGGAGCTGAATTGCTCACTATTAAAAATTATTGAATATCGGTCACAAGCACCCTAAGTGCATAATACCATCCTGGGGAGACTAATAAATCCATATGCTACAAAACTCAAGCAAAACTGAGGTGTTATATATATATATATATATATATATATATATATATATATATATATATATATATATATATATATATATATATATATATATATATATATACTCTAGATCTCAAGAGCTATCCTGCTGACATAACATCATCACTACGTGGGATCTCAACACATAAGAAATTATCAAGCCGTTTCACAACTCACACAACACAATCATATTATCACATGAATTTGACGAAGACAGAACAACATCTGCTGTTCTAATACCTTTCCATGAAAAGCGCTCTGCTGAAATGAACATGCCTGGCTCATACGGAGCCCATAATCATATTTAAATCCATCCACAAACATTGAGTCTACCTTGCTCGCACCAAACTAAGCTAATTGCTTTACCTGGGTCCATATTAACCCACTTCCTCTCATAATACGCAAGAACAACCATCATAGCCGGGACAAACACCTCACAATCCACAACCAAATGAACTGAACGCCTTCCGGGCATAAATTCTCAAATAAGCAATATTGCACTTCTTTATACTCAGTCCAAATATTCAATCCATTAAGTGACTACATGTCACACTTGTACAATCTTTTCGTGGTTACGCTCCCACGACCTTCCACACCAGGTAACAAGTCTGCACATCCGCATCACCGACCACACTAATACTACAAAACACATCAAGAACCCATGACCAGGGTACAAAGCCTCTTTCACCTAATATAGATCTCAGGTGACACTGAAGATAACACCAGCTTATTCTGAACTTCTCATCCAAGCTCATGACATCCTTGTTAACACCGAACCGCAATCTCGATTCTTACTCCCAGTTACATACTGCTTACCGCACCTAACATGCCAATATGAGATAGCGCAAGAATTCCATCATAACTTCTGAACCACCACTAGGGCGAACACTTCATCATATAGAAACCTTTTTACTTAACTCAATTCAAGAGTACCATCACAACACATGAGTAAATTCCCACAATCACAATACATGCAAATCCTTAAGTAGTGGTCTGAACCACCATAACTCTTTCGGGATCTACCTACACCTGATAGGCCATAGCACTCGAATGCTCCCACATGAAATCTATTACGACGGCCGACAAGCCTCGCACATACCGTCCCAACCACATGCATAATTTAATTACATCGAAGGAACTGATCACTGCCGTACCTGTGCCATTTCAACCATGGCTAATCGATCTATCTTCTTTTCATCATTCTTAACTACCTCAAAAATAATAGTAACTTCCTCCAACTCATGGAAAACTCAACTCTCACTCATCCCGAGTGACCTTGATTCATGAGACCGTGCTGTCTCAGTCTCACAACCTGTCTCATACCCTCCTGAAAATGTTTCTACAACCCGGAGTTTATTTCTCTCACTCCCTCGACACTATCCTGCACGCTGAAAAATATCATAGAACACTCTAACCATTTTCCTTTTCTCAGAAATTATACTACAAAAGCTCGATTCTTAATCATACTGCTTCCTGAAACCCTTAAACATCGCATTCTTAACCTTCGAGTTTGCTAGGACCGCTATGGAGAGTCACTCACTCTGATTGGCCCCGAATACGATCAACTCCAAGGCTCTTCTAGCGCATGAACATCCTCTCAATGAAGTACGTGACTGAGTCACTACCCTTACAACTCGCCTATGCATTAAGCATAAATTCTGAATCCTCCAAAGCCTAACCCCGGTCCAATAGGGCCAACTTTTGCACACATTCGCCAAATCCCACGCACAATCGCCATTTTACTCTTTCCCTTAGCTGCAATAACTTGCCATTACGCCGACAATCTGCAACCCCATGAGAACGCAATCCTACAACCCAACTGCAGGTTGTGGGACTCCCCCACTTAGCCCGAAGCTACTCCGTGCACCACTCTAGACCCTGTTGAGATCCTTTCCCCTTTGTTAACTTGATCTTGCTCAACCAATACGTCCAATTCTTCCAAATTCTCTTGTTAGCACTCCCTAAATACTCAAATTCTCTAGCATCATTCACACATTCTGCCTCCTACCGAACAACCACTAGAATCCCTCATAGAAACTTGCCAACCACACAACCGCTAACCTACTCACAGGAGATAACCACATGTGGAAATCACCAGCTGACACCTTCCAACGGTGCCGTACTGTACCATCTCTACGACATCAATACTCCATCATAAGCCTGTTCTCATTCACCATTTTTACCAGTCCATCTGCTCCTCATGGACAACTACGAAATGCGCTATAATATCCTCTAATTCACCACTATGCTGCTGCTCTCCCACTTTGGTTAAACTCATTCCTTTAAGCACTACCTGACCTCCTTTCCTTACACCTGGAATTTTAGAAATTTAGCCGCTGTCTGACACTTCTCACATGTCTTCCTTCATTGTATGCTGCCCAATTGCTACCTCAATTCAATATCATTCTCTGCAGCTCTTAAACCAGTAGATCACCACGACTTCAAACTCTCCGAAGATCATCTCGAGCTGCCTTCATTATTAACACTTATCCAGTACTGAACCACCGCGCCTCACGGTCTTTGACAGCCATTTCTTCAATATTTCTTCACAATACTCTGACCCCATGCAACCGAAGAAACCATAGCACTGACAAACTTAACACATTCCATTCGATCAATGACGACGATATCACGTCACAAGTGAATATCCCACCTTACTTGAAAATACCAAGTCTTACTACTTTATCAATCCAAAACCTGACCATTTATAATCCAATGCCTTTCCTCTGCCGAAACTAAAATACTGAAATCTCGAAATCACCCTCTGAGAAGACCTCCCTTCAAGCCATTCATCACCCTAACATATGGGCAAGCATTCTAGCATCATATCGACATCGTGCGATAACCAATCGTAAGCATCATAACAATCTGAGCATAGCCTCAAAGTTCTCAGAAACATAGGTACCGAGCTGAAACAACATAATATTCTTCTGCAGGGAAACAACATCAGCCTCAATCAACTACACATGGAAAACATCTTGCACCATATTCGTAGCACCATTTCAATTCCTCAAATCCACTTTTCATAGCAAGCGCTTCGCCACGTATAAGATTGAGTAGGACGAACATAGACATAAGCCTCAAAGGAATCGAATCGCACGATGAGGAATCAAGAAGGGAAGTACTCTAAATAGCCCTATAGCCTCTCGAAGATAAGTACAGATGTCTCCATACCAATCCGCAATACTCTACTAGACTTGCTCATGACTCGTGAAACCTAAGGGAACCTAGTGCTCTGATACCAAGTTGTCACGACCCAAAATCTACTAAGGTCGTGACGGCGCCGGACACCACTGCCAGGCAAGCCAATCATTAATTAGTTGAAATAAATTCCTGTTTAACATCTTTTCCAAAATCGTTACCTTTCACTTACAAGCTATAATAGCGAAAAAATTTTTATCAAATAAATACGATATGTAAACCATTCCATTTATTAAATTAAATCCCAAACACATCCCAGAACTCGGTGTCACAAGTGCATGAGCAAATTCTAAGAATCTTACAATTTCTACAAAGCTTGTCCGAAATACAATTGGACAAATAAATTAAAATAAAATAATACAATACGAGGGAGACTCTGTAAGCTACGGGTCGCCTCCGGATATCGAGCTCGCCTAAGTCTCCAAACCAGCCACATCTCTATGAAGGTACTTGTGCAATAAAATGCACAACAAGTGTAGCATGAGTACGAAAACAACGTGTACTCAGTAAGTCATCCGCCTAACCTCAGAGAGGTAGTGACGAGAGATCGAATTAGACACTCACTAAGGTCCAACAAATTAATTTAGCACAATATGATATCAGTAATAGGCATACGAGGACGATAAGAGAGTAAGCATTACAGATAACTGAGATGAGATTCAAATAAATACTGAAAGTAAATAAATAGTTACTACTTCCTCATTTCCCCCCAGATTTCTTAAACAAACAATTACTTCTTAATTTTCCCCCAAATATCTTGTCACTTCAAAATCCATGAAAAATATTTAACAATTTAGCATGCGCATACGTGATAAGGACAACCGTCCTGAGCCATAAAAATAATCATGTCTATGCACTGCCGAGGGTCGAACGGCCCGAACCTTAAATGCATCTTTTCCATAAAATAATCATATATATGCACTGCCGAGGGTCGAACGGCCCGAACCATAAGTGCATCTTTCAATCCCGCCGTGGCGTACGACCCGCTCCCATGAGATTGGGGGAAATAACTCTCCGCTCGCAGAATGTAAATTGCGAAGCGGTCACATGCAGTCATGCACAATCAACAGTCCACCCCGACTACATCGCGAAAACAAATACTCAAGTAAATGACAAATTTCTCTTTTAAAAATCACGAAACTTAGTATTTAAATCTTTTCTCGAAATTTATTTGCCAAGTTTAATAATATTCAATGATATAACCTTATCCGGAATACAATTATCCACAGAGGAGTCAATTCTCCTTCTAAGTGATTAAGAAGGTACACTCTAGCCTTCGTATAAAATAAGTTACAAATTCAATAGCATTATCAGTCTAATATTATTGGCAGGATCACATGTACAACATGTAAGGCATGCTAGTGGGTCCTAGACTACCCGGACATGGCATAATAGTAGCTACACACGGACTCCCGTCACCTCGTGCGTAAGTAGCTCCCGCAGATAGTAGCACATACTTAATTAGTTCACCTAGGGGTACAATTCCCCCTCACAAAGTTAGAAATGAGACTTACCTCGCTCCGAAGTTCCATAACTGGCTTCCAAGCCCTTCCGACGACTCCAATGGACGCACAACATCCCAAAACTATCCAAACAACGACACACCAATGAAAATATACTCTAATATTTGCAACAATTAAAATTATATAATTTCCCAACTCCGCTCAGTGAATTGACCAAAATGCCCTCGGGTCCACGTGCCCGGAATCCGAAATTTCTCGAAGATATATTCTATCCATAACTTTATTAACTCAAATACACAATTTTCTCTAATTTTCATGCTCAAATTCATGGTAAAAGTCTAAAATTCCAAATTTTAGGTCTTCCCCAAAAATTCCAAATTTATACTAATTTTCCATGTCTAAATCCATGTAAGATCACATATTTAACTCGAAAAATAGGAAGAAATCACTTACCTAGTGTTGCTTGGTGAAAATCCCTCCTTGAGCTCTCCAAAATCGTCCAAACCAAATGAAAGAAATGAAAGAAATGGGCCAAAAATCGTGTTTAAAACAATCTTCCCAGGCTTCATCGAGTTGTACCTTGCGCTGTGCAGGTTGTACATCCTATTATAATTTTTCCTTGCTGTACACCTTCTGTTAGAACACCCATAACTCCTTGTAGAAATATCCAAATGAACGGTTTGAAGATTTAGAAACTAGACTCGAAGATATTTAATTTGATAGGTTGTGCACCATATAACTCTTTATATATTAGGAGATATGAGCTTCTAAAGTCGGCTCCATGCATCAGAAAATTCTGTCGAAGCAGCTCCACCAGCCATCTTCCATCGATTATAACTTTCTGATAAAATGTCCAAATCATGAATGGTTTAACTTTCTGGAAACTAGAATGCAACGACTACAACTTTTTGTTTTGAAAATTTTCATATTCCTTATAGATTTTGATATATATGCTTCCAAATTTAGCTCTTCGATGCATCAGTTGTTGTCCAAAACAGATTTGCAGCAAAAATTTCAGCAGCTATTTTGGCCCGAAATCCATTCCGCTAGCCTTCCGAAATCCACCAGAGGCCCTCGGGAGCTTAACCAATTATACCAACATGTCCCAAAACATGATACGAACTCGATCGAGGCCTCAAATCACATCAAACAACGTCGAAATCATGAATCTTACTCCAACTCAAGCTTTATGAACTTTGAAATTTCAAACTTCCACATCCGATGCCGAAACCTATCAAATCACGTCCGATTGACCCCAAATTTTGCACACAAGTTATATTCATCATTACTGACCTGATCCAACTTCTGGAATCGCATTCCGACCCTGATATCAAAATTTTCACTTCGGTCGGATTTCTCAAAAACCTTCAAATTTCTATCTTTAGCCAAATGACTTCAAAATGACTTGCGGGCATCCGAATTTACTTTTGATCATGCTCCCAACTCCAGAATCACAATACAGAGCTATTCCCAGGCTCGGAATCCCAAACGGACATCAATATCACTGAAATGCGCTTCAAGACAAACTTAGGAAATTTCTTCAATAATGCTTACTTCCACAATATACGCCGAAACGCTCCCGGGTTATCCAAAGCCCGATCCGGACATACGCCCAAGTACGAAATCATCATACAAACCTGCAGGAACTTTTAAATCCTGATTTGGAGGTCGTTTACTCAAAATTCCAATCTTAGTCCATTTCTCCAACTTAAGGCTTTGGAAATGAAAATTTTTCTTTCCAATTTGACTCTGAACTTCCCGAATTTCAATTCCGACCATACGCACGAGTCATAATACCTGAAATGAAGCTGCTCATAACTTCAAACCGCTGAATGACGCGCTAGAGCTCAAAATGACCGGTCGGGTCGTTACAATGGCTGCCCAGAAGGAGGTACATAAGAACCACGACCACCAGGGGCACCGTGGGATGTCCGGAGAGCTGAATAGAATGGCATATGAGGATGGCTGATGTGTGGCTAAAATTCATGGTTTAACGCATTATGTGCCTTATATTTTATGTGCTTTAATGATAAAAATATACTTCGTATATGCATAATGGAGTCTATTTCATGTGTAGGTGAATTGGAGATGGAAGCCGAGCTAAATGGATGCATAAACGTCAAAAATACGCTCAAGATTCAAAAAGGAGTGAACCCAGCTATAGCTGGGCGTTTGAGCTGTAAATCCTGGTCATATCAGGCTTTAGCCGGGCGTTTGGGTTGTAAAGCCTGGTAGGACCAGGCGTTTGGGGGCGTTTGGGCCATAAATCCAGGCCTGGTCAGGCGTTAGTCAGGCGTTTGGCCTGTAACGCCTGGTCCCTGGTCCGGCCCAGTCCGAGTTTTGAAGATTTTAAGTGTTCCCGATTTGACTAGAAGTATGCTACACGTTTAGGGTTTTTCCCAAACATATAAATAAACCCAAAAATACGACTTTGAAGGGAGATTCCATTAGAGACAAGAGAAGCCTGTGGAATACTACTCAACAAAGCAAAACATTGATTTTTACATCCTTTATTCATTACTCTGTAGTTTAATTATGCAAGTTATTTTGGAGTTGATTATTATGAGCATGATTAGCTAATTTCTTTAATCCGAGGTTTTGGTGGAACCCGTTGGGGGATGAACTTATTGTGATATTAATATAGCTTTGATTGGTT
>ML341591.1:2699-32707 GCA_005239505.1 Nicotiana paniculata | reverse complement strand
CTCAAAAGGAATGACATAAACAAAATGAGTCAACATGATTTACACACAGCCCCGAGAGGAAGTAGGGCTCACCAAGACTGCTGAAGAGATGGAAGAAAAGGCACCACTATCGGCGATCAGCGCTACCTGGTACAGTACCACCTACATCCATTTAAAAGATGTAGCGCCCCTGGTAAAAGGGACGTTAGTACCATTGAATAGCACTAGCATGTATGAACAAACCTACTCTAGATAGGATAAACATCAACAGTCAACACAAATAGAGGCATCATACAACAATACACCAAGGCAAGGAAAACACAAACAAGAGTTACCACATCCCTCATCCCGTTTTGCCATCTTTTGGTTAATGTACTTTTAAGTTCATCTTGTCATTATTATTACTGATCCACCGTGTCGTCGTCACACGGAGTCCGGGAGACCTAGCTGTGCTGTCAGTAAGAAGGTAGCCGACGCCTTTCGAAGCACTTTCTATTTCTAGATAGAAAGGACCTTTCTCGCTTGTTTAGTAAAGTCAAGTAGCCACTCCCTTCTCAGAGAACCGTTAGTGAGACTTCTGCCTTTATACGCAATATCTTGAAAGGCAAAGAAAAATATCTACCTTGGCAACGTCATTGACTGATAGTTTATCTTCCGAACCGATTAAATACCTATAACAAAAAAAGGTCAAAGCCCGCTGAAGCACTGGAAAAATGTTGACCACGATTTCTAACGCTTTTCAAAAACTCGATCGGCTAAGCCATCCTAGGTGAGGTCCGAATTTCAATCACATCACATATAAACACCGTGGCTTATTCTCACAAGACTCAACCAATCTTNAGTGAGGACAATAATCATCATCAAATCATAATCATATCACAATATCAAGTCATCCATGTGTATGGCATGGAGTCCGATCCCAGCCAGACCGGATAGGCGTTCTCACCCCTAGGACATTCTCCTGGTACAATTATGGGTGTTTTAGATCACTTCATCATTTTTAACATTTTTGATCCCCAACACATATTATTCTTTGATTCGTCTTTCATATCATTAGAATCCTTTGATTCACATTTCACAACAATTCATCCTTTAATCCATATTCCATAACCATCCATTCCATTAATTCATGTTTCACAATAATTCAACCTCATGTTTTGCATTTCACATCATTACCATCTCTTTACCCACATTTCATATCATAGCAGTTTTTGATTCATATTTCGTACCATTCTAGTCTTTCATAATTACCACACCCATCATATGCAAGGATCACACACACAGTAGAAGAAGAAATATAATGATCACAACTCATATACTCAAGTAGCACAACGATATGGTATTAGCATGGAATGACATAGAAGCAAAGATTTCTCAATTAGGCACATAGAACACATAAATTCCATAGATATCCGACAAGAGAATCATACCCGGAAAGTGAGCACAATGGGTTTATCCTATGAGGATTAGAGTTAGCCATACATACCTCGAGTTGGAATTTCTCTATAATTTCTATCCAAAATCACCGGACCTTCTAACGCCTTCAATCTAATTTACAATGTGACACATTCAAACTTAGAGTTAGGAACCTTGAACTCATTTGGGCATTTTATCAACTACTATGTGGTCCTTTAGATTAACTAACCCCTTTTTAGTGAAAGATTGCCCTAGCTTACTTCTCGTTGCTAGATTATGGTAGATTATTCACATGCATGAAAGGTCTTAACTCTTATCTTCAAGAACCAACCTATGTGTGTTCTATTCTAACTAAAATCTGAAAATTTGGAGGAAATGGGATGAAGACTTACCTCTTATGGTGAAGAAGATGAAGACTACTCGATTAGTTCCAGGCCTGGGTAGAGATGGAGGATCAACTTCTCTCACTAGAACCCACTCGCACTTCTCTCTAATTTAGTCAGATAGTTGCTAAAAATGAAGGGGAGGGGTGTTTTATAAAACTGGGGGTCGGGGTTTAAAAGTAGAAATTAGAAGCCCCGAAGCAGGAAATGCGGTCAGGAATGTGATCGCATTTCTGCTATGCGGTCCGCATTCCTGTCGCTTAAATAGCCCTCAAATGGGCCAAAATGGGAACCGGACTGCCAGGTATGCGACCACTATGCGGGCCGCATACCTGTTATGCGATCGCATAACCTCCTTCGCAAAAATGGAGGTGCAAGGATGCGACAGCTATGCGGTCCGCATTCCCAAAATGCGATCACATCTTGGGCCGCATAGCTTTCCTCAAATTGGACAGCATGTTGTCCAGGTATGCGACCACTATCCGCATAGTGATCTGCGATCGCATAGTGGACCGCAGATCTGCGCAACTCTAGAAAATTTTATCTTTTAAGTCCCCGGATACTTTTTACTCCAAAAAGGGTCCATTTTAAGATTTACTACGGATATAACAATATGGGGACCTACCTGGGCATTGTTTTTAGTCAAGAAAATTTACGGGTCTTTACAAGTCCTCACGCGCCGGCGCGTGGGACAGACGCGTCGGCGGCGGCAGAACTCCAGCAGGCGCGTGAGTGGGAATTTTCAGGTGACTTTTTCTGGGGTTTGGTCGCCTATCTCTTGGGAACCTTTTGGTGGTGTTGGATTTCGCACAACACTAATAATTAGTGACTTTGACGCAAATAGTCACTTAGGTCACCGGAAAATCGCATGGTGACTGATTTCTTTCTTCCCGGATGTCGCTTGAATGACGCACAACGATCTCTTCGCACCAAAGCTCTGATACCATGTGAAAATGCACGGGAGAAAATATTATTGATTAATATTCTATGTTACAATGAGCCTTTTTGATATGTATACATAACAATAACACGTAACCTGCTCCTATTACATAAGGGACTAGGACTAATTACATATATTCACATAACTATTCTAACAGCAGTCATGAAAAAATATAAAAAAAGGAAAAAAAGCAAACATGAAAGAAAATCCAAATTGTTTTACTACAGTATTCTGTCTGGATGGTAGAAGAGTCTGTGTCAACACAAACCAAGCCCTGATCGTACTAAAGTCAATGAGAAAACCTAGAAATTGAGAGATATAAAAAAGATATACTCAGTATACCGACACGATAAGTCGATTTTCTCTTTTCATGTATAGTGATTTTATACTTTAGATAATAAGATCTCATCTGAAAGTACAAAATGCATGTGCGATGGCTTCAGTTTCAACAATGAGTTCATTGCCAATTGTTGTGTGATATTTAATGTCTCTAGACCAATCACTTCCACCTTTTACTAACCAAAACTGTGACTACCACCTGCATACAGGAATAACAATTTTTAACCAAGAACTCAGTTTGCTTGAAACTTCAGATTCACTTAGCTAGGAGATATGCTATAAGCAAAATGTTTGCTTGTTTTTCTTTACATTTACTCATGATCTTGTACCTGCTGAATCTGGCCCTAGGTTTTTATAAAGTGAAGTTACCTTTCTTTAAATATATTTACCAAGTTTTACTATTTTGTGTTTGGATGTGTAGAATCCACTTTCACCTGTCCCTGATAATTATCATTTATGGTTGCAACAGTTAGTTGATCTTTGTGGTTCTATCTCTGAGATAAGAATGGCATGGAGTCGTCACATTAAATTGTTTCCTCACTTCATAAGGACCAATGCCTCGAGTTCACTTAACAGCTTTACTGAACAAAGGAGAAACATTTCCTATGTCTTAGTTAATCAGCCATCAAAAAGACCAAGCTCTGGCCATTTGATCCAGCTGTCCAAAGGAGAGGAGGCACATCTACTGCCACTTAAAGATGGTGAGCGACCAGACCAGCTTTCTGCAGAGCTGTCTTTAGCTGTAGATAATGACAAAGGTACGACTGGTAAACAGGAACAGCTATCTTCCAAAATGGAAGATCTATCTGGTGGAGATGGCTTTGTGAAAAATGAGTTATCTCTTAAACCTGTTGATAAATCAAAGGATGATTCATCGATGCCGATGGAACTAAGTCATGATCCGTCACAGCAGAGGAGAGAAGATTTGCCTGGACCGATGGACTTCTCTTATGATTCTGTACCTCAATCTGGAGATGATGCATCCAAGTCTCCTGGGCCAGTTCTGGACTTTAAAGAGTCCTCAGGGCCCCTTTCTGTTTTGGAAGCCTCAGAAAATATCCATCAAGATCAGGATGTTGAACTTGAACAGCTACCGATGCCAGTTTCTTTGGAGAATCTTTCCTTGGTTTCTGAGAAAAAGGAATCCCAGGGCTTTGCCTCCATGCACTCTGATGGTCTTGGAAGTGGTGAACGAATTCCCTCATCAAGCACGGGCAGACCACAAGATCCTATACTTGATGGAGATGGACCAGCTAGTTGTTCATCTCCAGCAACATGTCTAATTTCCACATCAGCAGAAACGCATCCAGGTCCTGTTACTGCTGAAAGTTCACAGCAGATAAATGATATAGTCGTAGTTCCTGAAAGTGGTGGTTCAAAGGTGCCTGCAGGATACGATCAGCAACAGGAGCTACAACGAGCTGCTTCACAAGAACCGCGCTTGCTTAATTCTCAGGGTGATCCACAGATACAACAGGTCCTGGAAAAGGCTACTACTATGCAGTGTCAATCAGGTACTTCTCAGGGGAATATCTCAGGTAACCAATGCTCGCCATTGAATAATATGCCACAGCAGATCTCCATGTCTGGACACCATCCCCAGGTGTCTTCTTCACCTGTTTCTTATTCTCAACCAAGTACACCTCAACATTCTGTGCACAATAGCCAGCAATCTGGGCCCAATCCCCATCACGAAGCATTGAATCAAACATTACAGGACATCTCCCTATCTGAAAACCACCCTCAAGTCTCTTCCTCACATGTTTCTTTTTCTCAACCAAGTATGCCGCACCATTCTGCACAGAATAGCCAGCAAATTGGGCCCTCACACCACCAAGAAGCATCGAGTCAAACGTCACAACACCATTACCAGCAGCAGCATCTTTTGCACGGACAGTATCAGCAGCAGCAGCAGCTGCAACTGCTACAGCACTACACTAGTATGCAACAGCAACAGATGCATCAATATCCAAGTGAACAGCTGTATCAGCAGCAACTGCTTATTCAGCAACAGCAGCAAGCCCTTCTATCACAACAGCAACAGCAGCAAGCCCTTCTATCACAACAGCAACAGTATTTCCAGCAAATTCAGTCTTTACCACAACAGCAATTTCTCCTGCACCAGCTACAGTGTTTACCGCAGTCACAGCAAGTACAACAGATGCAGCCACATGAACCCCAGCAAACTCAAGAGCACTATCCGCAAGCACAGGAGCAGCAGCTACAGCAATATCGTCAGTCACAAGAACTTGCATACCAGATGCAACAACATGGTTATCAACTACTCTTGCACCAGTACCAAGTACGTCAACAAGGATATCAGAGTATGCAGCAACAACAATGGCAACAACAGGGACATTTCCAATTACAGGAATACAGTCACCTGCAACAGCAGCAATATCATCATCTGGAGCAGCAAACAGACGAGGAATACAATCAAACCCATCAGGTTCCTTACTTATAATTGCTTATTGTCTTATTGAAATGAATGAACAGTCTCTCTGTAAGCATTTGTTTATCTCAGTGTCTTCTGAGTGCTCAACTGGATGTGTAGATTCCAACTTGTGACATACTTTTACTAGTCTGTTGGTATAGGTATTGGAGTTCATAAACTTGTGTGTGATTTTGGCACCATCGTATGGCACTAGAGATTGACATGTTATATTGCACAGGACCAACAGGTGACGGTTCAACATTCTTCGGGAACTCCTGCTCCTGAATCAGAATCACCAGATATTTCAAGGCAATCACATTCGGTAGAAAGATCCAGACATTCTGTATCCCCTTATAGGCGGGCCCCTGCTCATGGAATATCACCTTCACATAGTAGTGGCACATTGGCATTAGAGGCTTCTCCATTTTCGAGGACAAATTCTTCCCGAGAGAAGTGAAAATGGAGTATGTTCACGCCTAGTTACTCTTGCTAAAGAAATTTTTTCTGTGTTATGTAAACCGAGTTCTCTTTATTCCCCTAAATGTCAAAGTAGAATCATCACATGGAAATCACATAGATAGAAAGGAATGCAACGAGATCGATAATAGAAGAGCTTGTTTTTCTCTGAACGTCCATCATGAGTTTTTAGGTTTTGTTCTAGGGCCTCATATGTATCTACTCAATGGTCTAGACTTGGCTAATATTATAGGTCTTAAATGAGGGTTGGATTAAGTTTGCGCAGTCTGAGGCGGATGTAGTGTTAAGACTGCAGGTTTCAACCAAATCCAGTACTTTTGACACGTAATATAGCTATATATGTTAAGAACTTCTAAAATTTGAACAAATATTAAATTGTAAATCTACTATCTAACAGTGCAATGAATTAAGTGCTAAAAATCTTAAGGTCAAACCCACAAATTTAAAATTCTTAATCCGCATGTTCAGCTAATTGACAATTATGAAAATTTTGTTTGAGTCAAGACGGGTTGGGTCGTGAATGGATTGAATAGGTCATGTTTCTAGCTCTTCAAACTTACGTCGTTGTTGGTTACACTTGTGGGTTAAAATTTATATCCTAGGGTGTCAAATAGATTGGTTGGATCTAGGCAGGGTAAAATGGTTAAATCAGATTCAATCTAGTCAGAATTTAGTTGAGTCAAGATGGATAGAGTCAAATACGTGGAGCAATGGGTCATTACCTAATTTATCCTATTTGAGTTTAGGTGGGTTGCATTGGTACACTTTTAATGAGTCAAAAATCAGCATTAGCTTATATTCGGTCATGCATTTGGCTTAAGGTGAGTTGCCTGCATCGGCATATAACACACTCATTAGACAGCAAGAATTTCGATCTCAACTTGCTTAAAATTGAGACATTGTTGTTGTAATACACACAAATTATTACTAGTGCTATTTTAGTGGAGATGTGCCGAGTCTGAATTTTGGCATTATTAGTGTTATTGTTGCGTACTATGTATGTGTAGTAGCTTTGGAGTTTATCCAAGGGAAGATTAGCACGCGAAGGCTTGAGGAGAAGTCCCTAACATGGAAAGCCATGGAGAGGATAGACCTAATGCCTGAAAGAGCAGATGCCACGTGATCTCGTTTATAAGGCATATAATCTCGATTAAACCTTTATTGCAACATTTAGTGTCATTTACTTATTTTTTTTGGAAAAACGTGGTATGTTTTTACATTGTACTTGATAAAAGCCCTTAAAATTTATGAGTTTTAAAATATATATATAAATGGGGCCCGGGGCATTTTTTCCCTCTTTGTGGCGCTCCTATCTGTTTATGTTATTATGACGTCCTATCTAATGAAGTAGTGCGACAGTGTTGTTTTCCGCAATTGTATCATCGTCTTCGCTGCTCTCATTCCTTTTTATCTTTTTCAATGGATATAAAGTTGTTTAATTCATTCAGCTCTTGGTTGAAATTGTATTTAAATACTAAACCAGGTAATTCAATAAAAATTGGGCAGGCTCACTTTTTTTGGGCCCCATTTATATCCCACACAAAAATTTGCAGCAACGAGGTTCATCCAGTTAAAATCAAACACGCATCAAACAAATTTTATTGCAACCCTAATGAATTGAACTAGGAATGGATAAACCAAAATAAATATAGGACAATTAAGACCAAGAATAGCACCATCAATTATCTACGTGAAACCACCATCTGATTTAATTGTCTTTGTATACTCTGCAAAACTAATACAACTGACTTGATTATCTACGTGAAACCACCATCAATCCAAACCACAGATACCTCTTGATAGACATAGGACATACGTCTTAGCATGTGTCTAAATAAGGTGAAGAAGTCCAATCGATCAACATTAAACTCAAGGTTACTTAAATACACAGTGTGAAGATTGTTTTATCGGTGCTTATCTCTCCTTTGAGAGTACAAAGCTTGGATTTTGAAAACCAGAAACTATCCAGCTACAGCTAGCTTTGAACGGGTTTATTCTTGTTGCAGAATTGCCAAGTGCAAATACCTAATCTATCTTTCGGTCTTACTTGCTTATACTAATTGATTATTCAAAAGAAACTATCAACATCTGCGCTCTAAGAGAAAGAACACAGAGCACTAGCACAGTGGACTTCTGTCTTTAAGTTTCACGAGAAAATACATAAACGCCAGTCAAAACCCACACGATTTTATCCTTATCCAAGAAGACAAAAGTGCTATGTAGCAACGAACTTGAATTGTATAATCTTAACTGAACTATTGAGCCATTTTATCGACCTTCCTAAATATTTCAAGCCTATGTTGAACAGAGAGAGAACAGATGACAGATTAAATAGTTAATCACTCACTAAGATTAGTTCCCAGATTAAAAGTAGAAATACACTAACACGAGATAAGAGTTAATATGAAGAAATTCATTACACAGAGAAACCATCGAACAACAGAGTTCCACCCAGATAACACATCCTATACTTCAAAAAGTTAAAAGAGTGGTTACGTTCTACCGGGGAAAAAGATCATGGGTTTATATGATAATTAGTCTTTTGCACCTTGTTTGGTATGAGCAGTACCCAGAAAATAAGGACTGTCAGCATGGGTTAGCAGCGAAAGTAACTACATGACTGATATCCAAATCAAATTCACAGTTAATAAGCACGCAGCCTAATTCCACCCATACACAGACGACGCCAACTCGCTCAATAATCGTCTTAACAAATAAGGGATGAAAACTATAATTATGTTCATACACTTCTCTCGTTAAGAAAATTAAGAAAAATGGAACAAAAAACATTATTCAACAGTTCCCTCGGATGAGCAAATACTCTTTATGCCACGAAGCTAAAAGAGCACCAAAGACATGAAAAAATAAGAAGGGACAATCACCAGAGAGCTATATACTGCAGGGGCATACTTTACAAGAAAGTATAAGACAAAACATTTCTAATTATACACCCTGCCCTAGGAAAATATCTTACACGGTTTTGAGTTCATCCTGACACTTCGCCGAAGAAGGAAAAAAGAAAATAAGAGAAAAAACCTGATTATTTTGAAAAAGAAAACCTGATATTGTCTGCAGTAGTTAGTATTTCTCAACAAAAAAAATTGTTAGTTTATTCTCATAATAACCCTGAGAAAACATTAAACAAATCGATACTGCATACCTAAAATTAGTCCACTTGGTGGCCAAAACATTAGTTATCTCCATTTGACCTGCAGATAACAGATTCAAATTGGAAAGGGTAATGAAAATTTTACAAGCACAGATATCAATGACAAGCAATATCACGGTAAGCTGGACCATGAGATACCCAAATCATGCAAACTTCTCGGTATCTGCACAGAGGGGTTCGACCGAGAGACATCCAATTGAAAGTCTAATTCCAACCACTGCATCACCAGAGATACCAATTTAGAGCCTTTGCAGCTCTGCCAAAACTTCCTTGTCACCACCTAGAAAGCACTCATTCTTGCAGAAAGACTTGTCTAAACAATTCAACCGCGCATATAGACCCTCATGTCAACATTAAGCATCATTTTCCAAGGAAATAACACGTGGACTAAACCCAGGGGCCGGGGAAACCCCTATACTATCATCTTCAACCCCTCTATGTGACTTTTGCAAAGATAACCAGTCCCGACCTGAATAAAGGATAAGTACTGAGTATTGATGGCCTACAGGGAATCCCCTGAATACTGCATTCAGCTCTTGAAGTAGGCCTAAACAGAGTGGAGTGGTGGATGACTTATATAATCGACAACGACTAGTCTAAGAGGCATAATTGATATCATCCTCAACCGAAAATTAGGTTCTTCAAGAATGAGTCAGGAGAAGTTGTCTCAAATATAAAGAAGATTCCTTAATGTCACTAAACCAGAAATAATACAAGACATTCCACTTACGTGCAAAGTTCGATGTATCACTGACTATTGAGAGATTGTCAAGGATTTAGGCCATAGCTAATCTACTAACATTATTCAATAGATCCTGCATCCTGTCACAACCATGCTTAAAAGGCTTAATCCTGTTTCAGTTTCCAACCGCTAATTTCTTTTTTCTACCATTTTTTTTTTGGAGAAAGCTAACGCTTTCTTCTACCATGGTCCCATTCTGAAATTACTTCAAAAGGTTTTTTATGATGCATTTGTAATAGCTCATGTGTCGCAAATAAAGAACATCCTATGCCCTACAGACTACTATACTGGGAGATAAGACTGATATTGAAAGAGGTTTTCCTATATGGTTATGAAATCATTTTGATTTAATGTTATGAATCAAATGTGTTGGAATATTGAAAGGATGGGAGACAGGAAACACAAAGGCACATACTTGCAGTTATATACCTAACCAGCAAATTCACAATACTACACTCTGAACAACAATGATGCACGTTATGCAATACATCAGCCTACATGTTTTCACAGAGCTAAGTCATATTCCACTCCTAAACAGTTCAGTCATTACATGATGCCACAAGCTTGTCATATGACTCATATCCCAGGGAAGGCCTATAGATTAATCAAGCTATCTGGTCAAACATAAACTACGAGTACCTCCTGGTCAAACTGGCTGATCCTTTTGCATAATATCTTATCCACCCAAAACAACTATATACAGATTGAGCAACCGAGCAGGCAGAAAGCAACACCCTCATTTAAGTTAAATGACCTATATCTTCTAAGAAAATTAAATTTAAGCCAAAGATGAACATTAGTGATCTAGTGCTTTAGCTCAACCATCTTGATGAGCATTCATTCTTGGGATAATCCAAAAGAATGATAGTCTACGTCAAGTAGCAATGATTGGTCAACTATATTAACAGATTGACACAATTACAACTTTTAAGCTATTCTTTTATACAAGGTAAGGTAATTGTATAACTTATAGGCTATTGCAGTAAAGCCAATCTAACTATCTGAACAAATTAAAGTGGAAAGGGCTGACAGCATCTCGCCAAAAAAAATCCACCCAAAGAAAAACCTCCCTAGCATATTCCAGGTATTCACCATATCAAGTATGAAAACAGTTGTATGAACTTATTTATAGCACAGAAGATCCTTGAAAACTTATGAGTTCTTAAGCAAAATAAATGCAGAAGCATAACTCATCTAGATTCACTCTCATGAAATCAAGACCAAAACGTTAAGCATCAGCATCATGTTCAAATCACAAGAAACTATTTACCAAGCAAGGAAAATGGGAGTGTGTTCATAAAATTGATGATAAAGCTAATTTGATCAAAATGTTTTCAGATTTCAATTTCCTATCTATTTTGTACCAAAAAGAAGATTATGTTGCTTGGAGTTGTGTTTACTTTTATCCTCTACAGTTTTATTTTTTGACAAGGTGTCCACTTGAACTTTCTTTTCTATTTTCCTTTTTGCTTTGTTTGGGATCCTTTAGAAGCAGGGGGATTTTCCAGTCAAAGACCGGCAGTTATTACATGCAAGAAGACATTACAGAGGAAGGGTTAAAGTAGAAGTTAAAAAATTTAACCTGCTAGGAAATGGAAACTACATGACCCTAGCACATATATCCGGTCTCTACTTTGGTACATTTTACAGTTAGCCGTCACTCTGAAGCTGTTAAGCAGGTATCAGCGACAAGAAAGGCGACTTACCAATATTAGAAGAATTCTAGCGATACAGCTCTATTAGCCTTTAGTAGCATGAAATGCTAAAATTGGTCTCGCTGCAGTAAATAACTAGTGGAACTATATCATTATTATTTTCAACTCCAAAGCAATCAATTCTCTGGGTGAAATGTTAGCCAGAACTTTTAACATTTAACAGATCAATTTCTTACTAAATGACTAACTTGAGACAACTGTTCTCTTTTCCTGATGCATAATAGGCAGTCAATCTTACAAGTGGAATCTTTCATCCATAGGCAAGATGATTAAGTAGTAACCTCCAGACCTAGTTCTACTTAGGCATTGAGGGAGTTTAATGGATTTTCGACCAAGTATAAAACATATAACTAGTAATGTTCTGAAATAAAAGGAGAGTGGAACAACCAGTACAAGCCTACATGAAGAAACACGCAAGTGCTTGGATGTCCATGCTATTCTATTTTTGACTTCTAAAAGCTAGTAGTCTTTAAAGCATCATCTAATCATAATCCAATTAACTTCTAAACCTATTTCTACCTGCAACGCTGATGTTTTGCCAATTAGCATTTGATGGGAAGCTTATTTTTCGCAAAATTGACAAGTACACGAGACTCTGCCAAAGCTATATAATAAACAGGTAATTTAATCAAACAGACAGCTTTTATACTAGGACAACAAAACACAATCACAAAATTTATTTCACAAAAGATCAATTCATATACACAAGCTTGTAAATAACTAGGCATATAACTGTACATTGCACACAATGAGAACCTCTTGCAACTATATGCGAGAAATTAGATAAGCAATGGACTGAAGAAGGTTGTCAAAAGGGTAGAAACAAGAAAGGAATGAGCAAAAAGCTGACTCAACTAGAAGAGGACTAGTATTCTTATTGCACACCCAATTATATCAAGGCTCAATGAGGATAGTACAATGAGCAGGTAAATGAAGGATAATCTTTTTTAAACGAGAAGAGAGAGGAGGGATTGTCAGAGGAACTACTAGGAAGAAACAAGGGCCTCTTATTCCTTGTTACCAAATTTCTTAGCAATGATAGGTCGGACATCATCAGCATCAGCCAGTGCCTCTAGGAATGGAAGTAAAGAAATTAGTGCAGAGTCTGAAGGGTCATCAAACCAACTCTTAATAGGAATCCCATTATTCACTTGCAATCTGAAAACCTGAAATCAAGATGGGAAACTAATATTCAGTTACATAAAACAATAGCCTTATTTCAAGCTCAAATAAGCACTCTGCATATTCAACCTTGCTGTACGTGCCTCTTAAGCATTTCTCCAATTTCCAAGCACATCAAACTTGAAAATACTCACAAACATCTAGACTCTTTTATCTTTTAACAAATAATTTTCAACATATTCTTCTTCCTATAGAAAACTTGCGCTGTATCTATTTTACAGATTGTGCAGGAATTTCAGTGACTTGATCTCACCAGCCCACTCACCCTTACCAGCCACAACCAAATGAAAAGAAAGAGGTAAGGATCTACCATCCCAGCACCAGTAAGTACATAGAGATTTGTGTCCATCTCACCAACAGGACAAGCATATGCAACAACAACTACTACTATTACTCCTCAGTCCCAAACAAGTTGGGGTCTGCTATAGGAATCCTCACCGACACGTTTCTCCATTTAAAATAATCTCAGGCTAGCATTATACAAATAACAAATATAATAAGTACTCGAAGTTCTCTATATTTCCTATTGGCATAAGAATCTCTAATAGGGCTAAAAGACTTCAAAAAAGCAAAGGACCAAAAGTAAACGTAGTAACATGACAAAAGCATATTCCCAGCTAACAAGATAACAATACTCAATTTATCATCAAATGCATAATTCAAGTAGATTACCTGTGGGGAATTATCTATAATTACAACTTTTGCCAGATCAACACCTAATACCGTTAAATCCTTAGTATAACTTCCATCAGAGAAGATGCATGATTCACGATACGCGCGCCTTGAAATAAGCTTTCCATCTGGATCCAGTATATCTAGCAGCTGCTTTGCATATATGCTCTGACTAGCGGTAAAAATTACGATTTCGAACATCTCCGCGACTCTCTCCAAGAATATCCTGAGGTGAGGCCTCTGCCTCACATAGACAACATGTTCTTTCATGTTGAAGAAAACAGGAAATGTGAAGTCTGCATCATCACAATGCTCCAGTGTAGAATGAACAAGTGTCTCTGGAGACATGAAATGAATATGCAAGATATTAGACCATCTTGTGGGAACTATGTCATACCTCTGTAAAATATTATATGTACTGAAAGTAATATTGCACCAAATACAGCAACTAGGCTATGTACGTGTTATACATGAATGTACCAGAGATTTGACTGGATTATTCTGGTACTCCCTACCATAAAAGAATCTTTGTAACTGGATCTCAGGTAAAGCGGAGATTGTTTTTACACCAAGCTACACATTGCATCATTTTCAGTGTAACCAAAAATTGCAGCAAGACGATAATGAAAAGTAAAATTGGAGTTCCCGAGTAGTGAATCTCACCATCTAGGTCAAGTACTAGGGTGATCGATTTGCTTCTTTGTGATTCTTTTGGCAAAATATTTGGCCTTTCTAATATGTCTGGCAAATTTCTTATGAAAATATGTGGGTCAAAGCATTCTGCTTGATCAGATTCTAAATATGTGAAAGCATCAGACTGTTCAGATGATCTGAGCTGGTGAATTGCCATGTATAAGCTCGAATCATCTGACTGAATGGCAGTTTCTCCAGATGTTCTGCAATATTGACTATAGCTCGCTGCAGCAGTGTCTTCAAGAAAAGGCAACAGCAAGTATTCCTCATCCACATTAGTAAAGATATTTGGCTCTTCACACTTGTAATCAGACAATAATCTGCCAGTCAAACTGTCATCATAGATGGTTTCACCCTCGATGGCCAAACAAGAAACAATCATATCAGAGATGTAAAAATCTGAAACATTGCACGTCTGATGTTCACACGAACTTCTGCTGCTATCACTATCTTCGGTCTCCAATCGGGGTACATAAAAATCATTGCTTGCTGTAAACAACCAAAAACATGAGAAGTTTATGTAAGAATGATTTTTTTCCCAGAACTGTAAGAGAGAGAGAGAGAGATGCGCTTCTCAGCTCTTATCATCTATGGCCCGAGGGTGTTTTGGTTGTTGGACAACATCCTTTTCAAGCTCAGGAAAAAGAAAGCAATACACAATTTAAGGGTGGGCTGTTGGTTTTTCTAATATCTTTTTCAAGACGAAGAGAGAAAAAGCAACACATGAACTTCACAATCGACAAAAGAATTCAAAAAAATTGGGGGCATACCTCCATCACTGGGTACATTAGACTCACTGTGCGCACCAATCTCCACACTAGGTGAAAAGATGGTCTCTGGGCTTGATTTGCAGATTACTGCTGTAGACTCCTGCAGTGATTTCAAAAAATGAAGGACAACAACAACATCAAAAATCAAATTGTCTTACTTTTGGCCTGTAGGCACAAATATGGCATGGAAAACTAAAAGTGTAAAACTGCCAGGAATAATTAGTAATAATGCACGAGTTATACTATGTGAATTATACATTTCTTTGTAGCTGCTTTTGTTTTACCACACAAATACTACTGCGCCTCAATCCAAAGCTAATTGGGCTAGGCTTTTGTTTTAGTCAACTCGTGCATCATGTCTTTTCTCAAGCAAAAAATAATGCAGCAGTTCACAACAACAAAAGCAGCTGGAAAGAGAAAAAAATAATGCAGGAGTTCACAACAACAAAAACATCTAGAAAGAAATGGATAATCTAGGGACATGTACAGGATAAAGCATGAAATAACGTATATTGAAAGAGTCTCCTAACAAAGCAAGTCGTTTTTGAGACAGGGAATACATGTTATTCTTTTCCTGGTGCTAGTGTCTCGGCCCTTTCACATAATGTTATCTTCAAACAGCCACTTATCAAAAAATAAGTAGAGATATGGAGAGAGCAGATAACTATTCAGGGAACCTTTTTTTGGTTCCTTGTTTGCTCCTATAAATTTCTATGTTCAGTTTATATACACAAACACACACACACACACTAGTTCTCGGATACGTGTGTATCCCATGCTAAGTAATATAATATATTTTAAAAATTCCATAATTCTGTTGATATTAATTAGAAGAGGGGGAAGATATTAGAAAGCATGATTATTATTTATTAATATATAATATATATTTTAATTTTATACATTATACTTAAACGTTTTGAATCATGATTGTATTTATAAGAAAATGATTTCCTTCATAGAAAAATCTGAAAATTCAAGTTAAGAGAAATAAAAGGAGAATTATCATCAATGCAAGCTCTAGAAATTTTTTATACATGCATGAGATGTTTAAGAAATTAACTTTATTAGTAGTATTTATTATAGTGAATGTTCACTAATTGCATCACATTCATTATATTGTATTAATTATAATAATGAGTATTTACATTTCTATCCCAAAAAATTTAGCAATAATATTTAACAGAAGGGCAATAGTGTCATTCACCTTTATAAGGATATTTTGGTATTTCAGTCTTCAACTAAGATATTCACACTTATAATATAGTATGAGGACTATATATATATATATATATGCGTGCAAGGTGAGGACGCATGACAGCAATATATGTAGATTTGGCAGAGTCCTTACCCCCACTATACACCAAATAGTTGAAAGAAATGAACAAATAATTTAATACTACTATACACTGCAACATAAACTGAAAATGTCAGGTAATGATAGTTGACACCCTGTAACATATTTACCATTGTATCAAAGGTTGCAGAATCAGTAACGGGTGGCTGTTGCTTCTCAAGCAGTCCATCTGCCAAATCATTCGTGTGGTCTCCATTTCTTCCGACTTGGTGTGGGTATACTTCATAGTAGATAGGAACTGCAAGAATTAAAGCAACTGATGAATGAAACAGGAGATGCAGTATGAGAAAATGGCAATGTCAGCATGAAGGAGAGACTTCCATTGTTCAAACTTGTGGGTGAAGAGAAAAGATTCATCATTCTCAAGCCATCACAATGACAACTAAAGAATCATTAAGAACCATAAGATAGAACCAAACCTACCATCATGAATATTGTGAATCAAATCTGCAACTTCTTCTGCATTCTGCACACTTCTGGTTTGGGAGAGAGAATTCTTGGATATGACACTTGAATTTGGACAGACGTGGAGACCATTTTTTTCTTTCGAACTGGATGAGGCTGGCCTTGTCTTCATTTTTAGTGATGGCATTTGATTTGTACGTGGAATATCTAGCACAATCTTGACTTGAAAGCATCAGTGGGGATTCAAAACCCCTTCAGACAAATAGCATCAGCCTCAAGAGACTGTTGTCAAAGAAAATTTAAAGAACTTAAGAATTCATGGCTATGCCAGGATGTTCACATATAAATAAGTAGACGAGATAGCACTGTGTTTATAGTCATCAACTGTATGCAGTGAAATAATTAAAAGAAATCACACTCAAAAGGAACTTTGAGAAACCAATAACCAAAATCACTTAAATATAAGGAACAGAGGCATTTAAACAGAAGGTAATTGCCCTTTCAACTTCATCCCCTCCTTTCATATATCATGCTTCAACTGAGCTCTCTACAGGAGCATAACTTTGAAAATCTGGAAACACTGAAAGTTCTGCAGTTTAAGAATTATGCTAACAAGATGCACAGTGGATGTCTTGAACCCACTATCAAAAGAAACCTTGGTTGTTCGGTGCACCCGTGAGGTGCCTATGTGTATAGATGATTGGTGTTCTTTCGTCGAGAACCATATCTTGGTGTAGGTTCTCTGCTTTTTGGTATATGGCATGTATACGGGATTTCTCCCATCATTAATAGATTATTTACCTTATGTAAAAAAAAAAAAGGAAACCTTGGTTATATCCCCTGCTCATTCACTAGCTGAACTTCCTAGACGAAAATTACCTTTTACTCCTTTTTTGAGCAAACAATATTATCTACTCTTAAACCAAGCCTCCCCATTATCTTTCTTTCCCCAAATACCAACATTGTGTTCTGTTAATCTGTTTTTAACTTCCACAAGAAGAAAAGAACCTTCTATCATAAACCATGGGCTGAAGCAAAATCAAGGATATCCTTCTAGATACTTTCCTGCATTGAATAATTCCCTCCTATCCAAGCATGAATAACAAATTTAAACAACAATTTGCTAATGTTGGACCACCATGTTTTAACAAAAATTACCAAGGAATTACGCCATCTAATCAGTTTTCTTTAAAGATGGATAGTAAGACCAAGTCTTTTTTGCTCGACTCCTTTAATTTGGGGGTTTCCTCACTAACCCATCAAAAATGCACCTGCCAAATAGGCTTGACGGAGTTAATCTGGATTAAGAGAATCGTTGTGACTCAATCAATCAAGAATGCTTCAACTGGGTACGTTCACTTATTTCACACAATTCGCTGGGTCATACTTTTTTCTCTTTACTTACTATTACTATTTACTCCACCGACTTCATCTTTGATCAATATCTGCCTAAGTAAAAGCTTAATTCTCCTAAACATTAGAAAAAGTTAACAAAAAAGAAAGCTTTATCATTCCCATGACAAAACAAAGATAATATGCTACTTCTGCACACCTTTGAAGTCAACCATGTAAAGACCACTTTTTAATCAGAACCCAGTAAATACAACAGTGAAAACTATTTTTTTTTTTCTTTGATCTTTCCTCCCAAACTCATGGAAACCCAAACTTATCATCAAAGCAACCAAATTCAGACCTATCAAGAAACCTATAAAGCACCTCTACCACCCATACACTCCAAGGAAACCATCTTTAACTAAGATGTACGTGAAGAAAAGCTCATTTCCCTCAGTTGTCTGAAATTTAAAAAATAAAAATCAAACTTATAATCAATTTCTTTTCTTTCAATTTATTATGAAACCATTATACTACACGTGCTGAAGAAAATCACTCTTTATTCCCCAGAGAAAGACTCTATATTACCACAATATATTCAGAAGGTAAATAAAAATCAAAATTGCATTCATAAATTGTAAAAAAATGAAAATTCACCAGTAATGAAGTTCTTATTCATAAAAAATCTAAAAATTTCACGACAAGAGAAAACCCAAAACCCCAAATTAATTCAACGTAAACCCAGAAGACCACAAAGTCAACTTCAATCAACTTTCAGCAATTCAACCAAGGAAGCAGCACCACATAGTTACAGCACATAATCCAACAAATAATCGACAGATCACTAAACCCTAGAAGTTCAGCCATACCTCAAAATTCAAAGTTCAAAAAAAGCTCAATTACCAACTTTTACAAAACATTTCAACGAGAAGATGAATAGTTCTAGATATAGAAACAGTGGAGAGTGAATCTCATGGAGGAGAGTTAATTCAGAAAAGTACACAGAGAGAGAGTCAACATAGAGATATAAATGTCTGTATCTATAGGTCTCTATATTACCTGGTAGAGACACCAATTGCTCTCTCTCTCTCTCTCCCTTCTCTCTCTAGACGCGCGCTTTTCTCTCTCTTTGGCTCCTTTCTTGTGTATATATAGAAAGATAGCAGGAAGGGGTTTGATTGTCTACGGCCGGCACTAGTGAGCATTTTTTGTACCACAGTTGTACTTAAAAGAATGTGAACGGACTGACGTCTCAATTTGACGCAATAAATTTAGCATTTGAACGTGTTCGTTTATGTTTATCTCAAACGTTTTTTTTTTTTTTTTGTTAATTATCAACGGTCAGATTGATCTGATAAAAAAATTTCACAGAGTTTGTTATATGGTGGCTAAGTTATTTTTTTCTATAAATAAAGGAGATCTTATTCAGTTATGAATTATCCCAAAATTTAGGAGATCATATCGTGCTTGGCAAAAATTATATGACATGGGTGTTAAATGCTGAAATTCATTTAGATGCAATGGGTCTTGGAGACGCCATTAAAGATAAAAATAAAGCATCTACCCAAGACTGTGCTAAGACCTTGATTTTCTTGTGCCATCACCTTGATGAAATATCTCACAGTCAAAGATCCATTTGTTTTGTGGAATAACTTAAAGGAAAGATATGACAACTTAAAGTTGGCACTCTTCCACAAGCACGATATGATTAGGCTCATTTGAGGCTCCAAGACTTTAAGTTTGTTTCTGAATACAATTCTGTGATGTTCAGAATTACTTCTAAATTGAAACTCTATGGAGATAGTATCATTGACTATGATATGCTTGAAAAAACATTTACAACGTTTCATGCCTCCAATATAATCTTGCAACAGTAGTACCGAGAGAAAGGGTTCAAGAAATATTATGAGTTGATTTCTCTTCTCTTTGTGGTTGAACGAAACAATGACTTGCTCATGAGAAATCACGATAATCGACCCACTGGGTCTACACCATTGACTGAAGCAGATGAGGTGTATTCCCATTATGCTAAGCGTAGAAAAGGCCCTGGCCCTATTCGTGGTCGTGGTCGTGGTCGTGGCCGTGGACAAGGAAGAAATTTTCCAGGTGTTAATCATCCCCAAAAGAAAATTAACCACAAAAAGTGGAAAGAAAAAAATGAGAAGCCAAATGCAAATGGTTCAGAAGCTGAATGTTATAGTTGCGGTGGAAAAGGGCATTGGACAAATATTTGTCGTACACCAAGATATTTGCTTGAGCTTTATCAAGTATCTCTAAAGAATAAAAGCCTTGAAGCTAATTTTATCTATAAAAATGAATTTGACATCACCCAATTGGATATGACAGACTTCTTTGAGCACCCTGATGGAAAAATAGACCACTTGATCAGTGATGGATCCGTGATTAAAGATGATTGAGTAGTTTAATTTTTATATTTTCTATTCGTAATAGCTAGTGAATAAACATCATGTAATCATAATTTTTTTTACATGACTAATGATCAATTAGTATTATATATTTTATGAAATAATGTTAGTTCTTTTTTGATTAGATATAGTTCTTGACAAGAATGATGTTCATTTGTTTAAGGATATGAAAAAATCCCTTAAAATTGTCATTTGCTAATAGTTTACACATCTGAATCACTTTGTTTGGGTTGTCATTAACCTCTATTCACCGAGTGTCAAGTGATTGGAAATACCTTTTGTCTTAGTGTAACTTACTTAAATCACCAAATAATTTTCAAGTTACAACTTTAGCTAATTATTCTCATCTTTTGGCTCAAATCTAATACTTTTGTCAGACAATCTGACAAAGAAGTGCCTACCAAAGAAATGGAACAAAATCAATATTAATTACATGCATGATAAAGAGTTCAATATAATAATACTAATGTATTTAAGTGTTTTTAGTTGGTTGTCCACTATCTATATTTTTATATTATATTTATTATAGTATTTATTGCTATACGTTTAAATGGAAAACAAAAGAAACGTAATTTGATGAATATACTTATAATTGCATTATTTTTAGTTATGTAATTGTTTGTGTTATAATCAGAGTTTGTTAGAAATTAAATGAAAAGGTCATTATTGAATCATTGGCTTAACTATTTTTTTCCTTGTTCTCTGAAATACTAATATTTCCTTTTGTATGTCAAACCATGGGAACCAAACATGGATATCTCTCAAAGAAAATTTGGATCAAAGTTCAATTATAAAAATATCTGCTTAATTGATTCATGTACGACACATACAATATTCAAAGAGAAGAAATATTTCTCTCATTTAAATATGTGTAAGGCAAATGTTACTATAATTTATGGTAGTAGTAATCTAATTGAAGGCTCTGGAAGAGCTACTATAACTCTGCCTAAGGAAAAAATATTGATCGTAGAGAATGCAATGTTCTCCTCCAAGTCCAATAGGAACTTGTTGAGTTTTAAAGATATCTGCCAAAATGGATATCATATTGAGACAATAGATGAAAATAATCTTGAATATCTCCTCGTTGCCAAAAAAGGACTTTGGCCAGAAAAGGGCTATTAAGAAGTCTCAATCTTTATCTTGTGGCATGTATTGGACAAGAATTAGTGCAATTGAAGCACATTCTATCGTAAATCAAAAGGTTACTGATTCCAATATTTTTGTACTTTGGCATGATCGATTGAGACATCCCGGATCAATTATGATGAGACGAATTATAGAAAACTCAAATGGGCATCCATTAAAGAATTTAAAGATTCTTTTAAATAATAAATTTTCTTGCACTTCTTGTTATCAAGGAAAGTTAATTATTAGGCCATCACCAACAAAAGATTGGGATTGAGTCCCCTGCATTTTTTGAACATATACAAGGGAACATTTGTGGACCTATTCACCCACCTAGTGGATCATTTAAATTTTTTATGGTCTTAATAGATGTATCTTCTAGATGGTCTCATTTGTGCCAATTGTCATCTCGCAATCTCGCGTTTGCAAAATTAATGGCACAAATAATTTGATTACGGGCGCAATTCCCCGATGATCCAATTAAGTCTATTAGACTTGATAATACTGTTGAGTTTTCATCCCAAACATTTATTGATTATTGCTTATCAATTGGGATAAAAGTGAAACATCATGTAGCTCATGTTCACACTCAAAATGACCTTGCAGAGTCTTTGATTAAACGTCTGCAATTGATAGCAAGATTGTTATGTTACTCATGAAAACGAGGTTACCTACTTCTGTTTGGGGTCATGCCATTTTGCATGCATCAATACTAGTTCGTCTCAGACTCAATTATCATAAATATTGCTCGTTGCAATTAGTTTTGGGTCATAACCTAATATATCCCATTTAAGAATTTTTGGATGCGCAGTATATGTGCTTGTAGCATCGCTGTATCGCACCAAAACAGGTCCCCAAAGAAGGTTAGGAATATATGTTGGGTTTGAATTTTCCTCCATTATTCGCTACCTAGAAACATTAATGGGAGATTTGTTCACCGCACGATTTGCAGACTGTCAATTTGATGAGACACTTTTCCCAAAATTTGGGGGAGAAATTGGTGAAGCTAAACGGGAAATTTTGTGAAAAATATATCATTATCTCATATTGATCCACGTGCCTCTATTTGTGAAAAAGAGGTGCAAAAGATCATTCACTTGCAGAAAATAACAAATCAAATGCCAAACGCATTTATAGATCCGAAAAGGATAACAAAATCGCATATCCCTGCAGATAATGTTCCAATTTGTATTGATGTCCCTGTTGAAAAATCTTCTAGTGTCATAGCTAATGAGTCAAAAGCACGCCTAAAGCATGACAGACTATTGGGTTTCAAGGAACGAAATCCTACAAAAAGAAAAACAAATGCTTAAGATGACACTATGAAATAGCCTCGTGATAAAATCCACGATTTAACCAATCCTGAGATTCATGAGGAAATCAATGAGCCTGAGACTCAAGAAAATAAGGAACTATCAATAAACCCAATCAATATTGAGACAAATTTGAATCGATTGGATATAGTGGTGTATTATGTTGTTGCATGTAATGTTGCATCTAGCATTATACAAGATAGTGAGGATCTTGAACCTCAATCTGTTGGAGAATATCGGCAAAGATGTGATTGACCAAAGTGGCTAGAAGCAATCATATCATAGTTGGATTCACTTGCAAAACATGAAGTTTTTGGGGCTGTAGTCCAAACACCTAATGGTATTTAGCCTGTTGGCTATAAATGGGTCTTTGTACATAAAAGGAATGAGAAACAAAGGTAAAAATATATAAGGCACGCCTTGTTGCACATGAATTTTTACAAAGGCCTGGTGTCGATTATGAAGAGACATAGTCACCCGTTATGGATGCTATAACGTTATGTTATCTCATTAGTTTTGTTGTCCATGACAAGCTTGAAATCCATTTAATGGACGTGGTTTCTGCCTACCTTTATGGCTCACTTGATAATGAGATATACATAAAAAAAAAATCGAGGGATTTAAAATGCCCAACACACATAATTCAAAGTCAACACAAAAATATTTTCAATCAAATTTCAAAGATCTTTGAATGGTCTAAAGCAATCAGGACGAATATGGTATAATCGTCTTAGTAAGTATTTATTAAAGGAATGTTATATAAATGATGTCATTTTCCATGTGTTTTTATAAATAATACAACATCGAAATTTGTTGTACTTGCCGTATATGTCGATGACATAAATCTTATTGGAACTCTTACATAACTCCAAAAGGCAATTGATTATTTAAAGAAGGAATTCGAGATGAAAGATATCGGAAAGACAAAATTATGTCTCGATTTGCAAATTGAACATTTGGCAAATGAGATTTTTGTTCATCAATATGCCTACATTGAAAGGTATTGAAACAGTTTTACATGGATGGAGCACATCCATTAAGTACTCCGATGGTTATTCGATCACTTGATGTGAATAAGGATCCGTTTCGACCTCAAGAAAAGAATGAAGATCTACTTGGCCCTGAAGTACCATATCTTAGTGCAATGGTACACTAATGTATCTTGTTAATACTACAAGACCTGACATAACTTTTTCAATTAATATTTTAGCAAGATATAGCTCTGCTCCTACAAGGAGACATTGGGATGGAATCAAACACATATTGCGGTATCTAAAAAGGACTACCAATATGGGCTTATTTTATGGCAATAATTGCAGTCCCGATCTTGTTGTTATGTCGATGCTTGGTATATATCCGATCCACACAAGGCTCGATCTCAAACATGGATCGATCTCAAACAGGCTATGTATTTACCTGTGGAGGCACTACTATATTTTGGCGATCAACTAAGCAATCAATCGTGCCTACTTCATATAATCATGTTGAGATAATTGCTATTCATGAAGCAAGTCGAGAATGTGTATAGTTGAGGTCTATAATACATCTTATTCGAGACAAATGTGGTTTGAAGTGTAACAAACTACCCACGATTTTGTATGAAGACAATGCAGTATGCATAGCCCAATTGAAGGAATAATTCATAAAAGGAGATAGGACAAATCACATTTCACCAAAGTTATTTTTCACACATGATCTTCAAAAGAATGATGATATCAATGTGCAACAAAATTCGTTCAAGTGATAATATGGCTGATTTGTTCACCAAGTTTCTACCGACGTCAACCTTCAAGAAGCTAGTGTACAAGATTAGGATGCGAAGGCTCAAGGATGTGAATTGATGCTCTCATCAGGGGGAGTTAATGCGCGTTCCATTCTTTTTTCCTTACAAGGTTTTGTCCCACTGGGTTTTCCTTGCAAGATTTTTAACAAGGAAACCAAAAGGCGTATTATTAAACATGTGTCTCTTTTTCCTTTACTAGAATATTTTTTCCCTGGGTTTTATTTTAGTTAAATTTTTAACGAGGCACATTACTTATTGAGTAGACATTCAAGGGGGAGTGTTATGGATATAATTATAATTAGAGTGAATGTCTATCTTTTAGAAAGTTTGTTACTTTGTGGCTAAGTCAATTTTTCCCTATAAATAGAGGGGTCTTACCCGATTGTAAATCATCCCAAAATTCAATAAGAATTACCTCTCTCTTTTCCTTGCAATATTATTCTTTTCCTTATTGTTTTATTTCAAATACTGTAATTTAAAAGCAATAATAAATTTATTCAATTTTAGAAAAAGAAAATTTTCAATTTTGAATAGTAATTTTAAAAAAATTCCTTGAGTGAAGAAAACAATCATCACAAATGACGATTCATTCTAAAATTTTGACTAGTTAACCTTTTTATTTGATGCTTCAACAATAACAACAACAACAGACCTAGTACATTCCCAACAGGTGGGATCTGGAGAGAATAGTCTGCACCCAGACATCGCTCTACCTAGTGCGGGTAGAGAAGTTTCTTCCAATAGACCCTCGGCTCGGAAAGGGCGAGAAGAAGAAGAAAAAGAAAAAGGGGGAGAAGGAGAATGAGAAGGCGGAGAAAAGCAAGAAAGGAAGAGAGAAGAAAAAGAGGGAGATAAAGATAAGTACGACAACAACAACAACGACCCAGTGTATTCCCACAAGTGGGGTATGTATGCAGCCTTACCCCTACCTTGGACGGATAGAGAGGTTGTTTTTGATAGACCCTCAACTAAAGAAAGATGAAAGAAACACTTATATCATGTAATAACAATACAAGATATTTAGAAAACTGAGAATAAGATAGCAAGATACAAGATGAAAGAAGCACTGATAACATGTAATACAATACAAGATATGTAATAATAACCATCTAAGGGTAAAATAATATCATATTAACACTAATACTACTGGAACAAGAAGACATGGGGAAACACTCAACTGCCTACTAACCTTCTACCCTAATCCTCAATCTCCACACCCTCCTATCAAGGGTTATATCCTCAGTTAGCTTAAGTTGAGCCTAGTCTACCTCTACCCGTCCTCTGACCCTCCCCCCAAAGGACAACCTCTCATACCTCCTGACTAAGGCATATGTGCTTCTCATTTTAACATGTCCGAACCATCAAAGCCTCTCCTCTCGCATCTTATCCTCCACGGGGGCCACTCTCACCTTGTCCCTAATAACTTTGTTCCTAATTTATCTAACCTAGTATTCCCACACATCTATCTCAATATCCTTATTTCAGCAACTTTCATCTTCTGGACATGGGAGTTCTTGACTGACCAACACTCTGCTCCATATAACATAGTTGGTCTAACCACTACTTTGTAGAACTTATGCACATTCTTATTGCATAAGACAGCGGAAGCGAGCCTCCACTTCATCCATCCTGCTCCGATACGACGTGTGACATCCTCATTAATCACCCCATCACTTTAAATCACAGACCCCATATACATAAAACTCTCTCTCTTAGGAATGACTTGAGTATCAAGCCTCACATCCGCTTACGCTTCCTGGGTAACCTCGCTGAACTTGCACTCCAAGTATTTTGTCTTGGTCCTGATCAACTTGAAATATTTAGACTCAAGGGTATGTCTCCAGACCTTTAGTCTCTCGTTAACACCATCCCGTGTCTCATCGATTAGAACTATGTCATCTGCAAATAACATACATCAGGGCACCTCTCTTTGAATGTGTTGCGTCAATGCATCCATCGCCAAGGAAAATAAAAATGGGCTAATTGTTGATCCTTGATGAAACCCCATCTCAACTGGAAATACTTCGAGTTCCCTCCTACCGTCCTTACCCGTGTCTTAGCTCCCTCATACATATCCTTGATCTCTCTAATATAGGCTACATGTAGTCTCTTAGCCTCTAAACATCTCTATAGGACCTCTCCGGGACTTTGTCTTAAGATTTCTCTAGGTCAATGAATACCATATACAAGTCATTTTTCATCGCCCTGTATTTCTCCACCAACCTCCTCACAAGGTGAATGGCTTCCGTAGTCGACCGTTCCGGCATGAAACCAAACTGGTTGTTGGAAATGGACACACTCCTCCTCATCTTCCCTTCTACAATCCTCTCCCAAACTTTCATCGTATGGCTTCTTAGCAGCTTGATACCCCTATAGTTGTTGAAGTTTTTGATATCCCACTTGTTCTTATACAACGGAATCATCGTCCCCCACCTCCACTCCTCATGCATCTTCTTCGTCCTAAAAATGACACTAAACAACCTAGAGAGTCATTCCAAGTCTGCCTTAACCGCGCTCTTCCAAATTTTAATAGGGATCTCGTCTGGCCCGGTCTCTCTACCCATACTCATTTTGCGCATAGCCCCTTCGACCTCCCCCACTCTTATGCGTATACAATACCAAAAGTCATGATGTCGCTCTAAGTACTCCAAATCGTCCAACGCAATGCTCCTATCTCCCTCTTCATTCAAGAGTTTATGGAAGTAAGACTGCCATCTTCGCCTGATTTGTGCCTATTCTAACAAAACTCTACCTTCCTCATCTTTTATGCATATTATTTGGTCCAGATCATAAGCCTTCCTTTCTTTCACTTTGGACAGCATGTACATCTTCTTGTCCCTGCTTTTTTCTCCAAGCTCTTCATATAAATGACCGAACACTGGAGGAACCGCTAACTTCGCCTCTTTCTTAGCTTTCTTATACCATTATCGGTTTGCCTCTTCTCCACCTCATCTATGATAAGTAGCACCAAATAATATCAATAGGTAACACAATACTTGAGGCGAACAAAATCACATAATTCAATCAAGATATAAGAATATGAAGGGAAATACGTGCTACTAAGACTATCAGAGAGCAACTAAGAAACTACCAACTACATACTAACCTTATACCCTAATCTTCAACCTCGACACCCTCCTATCAAGGGTTATGTCCTTAGTGAGCTGAAGGAGCACCATGTCCTGCCTAATCACCTCTCCCTAGTACTTTTTAGGCCTACCTCGACCTCTTCTCAAACTCTCCATGGCCAACCTCTCACACCTCCTAATGGGAGAATCAATGCTTCTCCTCTTAACATGTCTGAACCATCTCAGCCTCGACTCCCGCATCTTGTCCTCCATGGAGGCTATGCCCACTATGTCCCGGATAGCTTCATTCTTAATCTTATCTCTCTTGGTACACCCACACATCCATCTCAACATCCTCATCTCTGTTGCTTTCATCTTTTGCACATAGGAGTTCTTGACTAACCAACACTCAGTCACATACAATATAGACGGTTGAACCACCATTCTATAAAAATTACCCTTAAGTCTTGGCGGCACATTCTTATCACATAATACACCGGAAACAACCTCTATTTCATCCATCCCGCTCAGATGTGAAGTGCGATATCTTCGTCAATCTCCCTGTTACCTTGGATAATAGACCCGAGATACTTGAAACTAGCTCTCTTAAGGATAACTTGAGCATCAACATCTACGTCTGTTTCATGGGTCCCGTCACTGATTTTTCTTATGAAATGAAATACTCTTCAAATGAAAAGTGTAATAATTTTTTGTTGCATACTAATAACAAATATAATTGCAAATTAAATTTTTCATCTCAATATAGAAACGTAATATTTGAAAATTTTCTTATGTAAATTTAACATAAGTGCATTCAAATACCAAGAGCTTTTGGGATTGAAAAGTAAAAGAAACTCCATTGGCCGTGAATATTCACTCTCTATTTATATTTCCAAATTATCTTTTCTAAATACTTTATTTGGGATTGATGCGAGGCTAGAATTCATGGTTTATCATGTTATATGCCCTATATTTNATTTTATGTGCGTTAATGATAAAAATACACTTTTTATGTGCATAATAGAGTCTATTTCATGTGTAGGTGAATTGGAGATGGAAACCGAGCTAAATGGATGCAAATACATCGAAAATACGCTCAGGAGGCGAGGAGGAGTGCACCAGGCTATAACCAAGCGTCAGAGCCCAAACGCCTGACCCTGGCTGGAGTTAGCCAGGCGTTAGAGTCCAAACGCCAACCTTAGCCTGGCGTTAGCCAGGCGTTAGAGTCCAAACGCCATCCTTAGCCTGGCATTAGCCAGGCGCCAGGGCCCAAACGCCAGGCCCCTGTTTCGGTCAATTCCGAGTTTTGACGAGTTTAAGTGTTTCCCGGTTGGAATAGAAGTCTCCTACACGTTTAGGGTTTGTCCTAAACATATAAATAGACCCCTAAAACACAACTTAACGAGGATTGGAAGGCAGACAAAGGATTTGAAGAGAGAAAACCATTGAAGTGACAAAACATTGATTTTTACATCTATTATTCATTACTTTGTAGTTCAACTATGCAAGTTATTTTGAGTTTGATTCTTATGAACATGACTAGCTAACTTCTTTAATCTAGGGTTTTGGTAGAACCCGTTGGGGATGAATTTGTTGTGATATTAATATATTTTGGTTGATTAATCTCTATTTGTTCAACTATGTTCTTGTTGTAGTTAATTGAATGGCCATCAATTAGTTGTTCCTATTTGTTATGTATATACTTGAGAGAGAGTGCATATGTAGGTAGTTGTTTGAACAACATCACTCCCGGAGTATAGACGAAAGTCATAACCGAGGGTTTAGAGGTTGGATTAGAGATAACGATACCTCGGGTGCAATCTAAAGTGAACTGCATTGCAATCTAGCTAGCGTTCATGATGAGAGTGCGTCTAGTAAATTATCATAATTACTTGAGAGAGATTTATGGTAGATAGAGTGTTCATGATTGATACGTAAATTCCCTGTGGGATCGACTCTGGGCGTAATACCCCGGATTATATTTGCAACGCCCGCTTAGTCTTTTATTAGACATAGTTGAGCGTGATTAAATTTTGGCGTCGTTGCCGGGGAACTAACGGTATTATCAATTGAGTTGTAAGAAATACAAAGTTCTGAAATATAGTCAATTGTCTTCAAATTTTCGTTTTCACATTGAAAGTTTAACGTTTGCTAAAGTGTTGCAGGTGCATGCCTAGAAACTCATCGAGGACTGGTGAAGCAATTGAAGCTTTATCAAACCCCGAGAAAGTTTTCAGGGCCATAAACCGGACCAACCAGAAAGCAAACGATCAACCACAAATTGAACAAAT
>MDKI01219409.1:0-36525 GCA_005239505.1 Nicotiana paniculata | reverse complement strand
GATGGGGTGGGGTGAGGTGGGCGGGTGTGGGGGTGTGGGGAATAGGGTGGGGATGGTTGAGAAGGAGTTTTGGAAAATGTTTTCCCATTCTCTTGATAAAGAAAAAATAATGAGTTCATAAGGAAAAACATTTTCACCAACCAAACATGAAAAAATTGAAAAAAAAATTCCTTCTTATCAAACACACCCTAAAACTCAAATCATTTTCTCATGTACATGTTCCTATGTAAATATACTAATTGAAAGTCAGTTTAATGGAGGTATGCAAGAGGGGGCGGGAGGAAATGAGAGACAAGGAGACTCATGAAGGTCTAACAATATTATTTACAATAAAAGCAAGTGTACCCTATAAAAGAATTTTGTTTTACTGCCCTAATGGCTGATGAAATTCACAAAATTACATGTTCAAGAATACCTTAAAGCGTATGGGCTCTTTTTCTAAGCCCACTGGCTACCAGGATTTTGTCAATCACAAAATTACGCTGGATGAACCTTTTCAGGACTATTCTTTAAACTCTGATCCCGTTAAGAAAAATCTTGGAAAAATAATTTTTGGACAGAATTTTAGAATTAAGGTAATCCTAGAAATCGCCAGAATTATGAAGTAGCCGGAAATCAGGCACAATACTGAAAAATATGATAATTTGTTTTAGCATTGTGGCTGAAAATTCTAGTGATCGTCAGAATTTTACCATAAACCCTAACAATCATCATTACTTGCAGTAACTATAGCGAGCGCGCTTTACAACCTAGTGTTGCGCTATTTTCTCAAAACTTCCGTGATCGAGGTCAAAAAAATAATAGTGACATAAAAATCCCTATTTGTGTCATTCTCCCTTTCTCACTTACATTCGATTAGATTTTAGTAGAAACTTTGGGAGAGTGCACAAACTTCGTTTTGTTTCATAGCATTAATAAGAAGAATCGGTGAAGTTCAAATTGGGATAACAACCTTTGGAACTCACAAAAAAAATATAGTAATGGTAGATGATTAAATTTTACTTGGTTTAGACCCATTAAACTAGTTAGACCGTACTTTAAATTTAAGATTAGCCCTAGCAAATGCTATAGGTTAGTATAATTTGTTTAAATCTAATACATGTGAAATAAATTAAAGTCCAATATAGTTGGGTAGTTCATCTTGCCGGGCTTCAAATAATAAGCGCACTCCACTAGCCCAAGGTCCATTCAATGTGTCAAATGACATGGCACACCAAGTCAATGCAAGAACCACTAAAATCATGCCACGTGCGTAAGTAATATAGCATGTCAATCAAATGCAAGGACCAATCAAATATTGTCAAGTGTTCAAATGACATGGTTCAACCAATTACATACAAGCTTATCACATAGCTTTAGTAATAGGTTTGATGATTCAAGTTGTCCAATCAAATTGGTGGAAAACCATATATATATTTATTACAAGCTCCCTCTCATACACCTATAAATATGGATCTCCACAAGGCCAAAAGATCATAAGAAAATATATATAGAAGCTTTGCTCTCTAGTTTTGCTCCGCATGTCTTTTGCGTACCAAGAAGTCTTTCTCTCCAAGTGGTAAACCGCACGTCTCAATACCTACACACCTGCAATCAATGTCTGGCTTCACATTCCGGATAAATTTCAATAAGTAGTTCATCTCAAGAACAAGAAACGACATTAAGTTGATAATTGTGTGGAGAAGAATTTATGAGGATTACATCTTTTATTTATGATTGCTAAAGATTGTAACCTCATAAGTTATTTAAATATAACTACTTTTATTTGTTATTATGTTTTTTATCTTGATTATTATTTTGAGGAATGACTTTTAGTGCTACAAATTTTGGTACACCCGATGGGACAACTTTGCCTCTCATTATTTTTCTCTAACAATCATTAAATACTAAGATGGTTTAGTCATAACTCCAATTTTCATCCGTAGGATGTCGTGACGGCACTTAGCTTCTTAGACTAGGTAAGCCTAATACTTAAAGAATTAATAGAAGAATTCAACCATCAACTGACAAATATGAAATAGAAATCCTTATACACAACTTACAATCCCAAAATCGGTAGTACAAGTCAAAAGCTCTACTGAGTTTGCTAGAAAATTCCTAAATATAATTGTTCGGAATATAATTTAAACAGTACAAGTACAATATCAGAAAGTGATCCCGAGGCATGCGAACGCGACGACAGGTTTACCTTGAGTCTCCACAGCAATGCTCGGCTAGCTAGCTAATAATCAACAATAACCGAGGTACCTAAGATCTGCAAAAAAATATGTAAAAGCTTAGTATGAGTACACCATAGCGGTACCCATTAAGTATCAAGACAAACCTAGGTGGAGTAGTGACGAGGAACAGTCAAGACACCCACTGGACTAAACAACCTCAACAAGTATAAATGTTGAACTAATGTGAAACAATATCAGTATAAAGCTAGGCATGATGACCATAATAACACAATATTTATAATAGAGACTAAAAGCAACAATTAGCAACGAGACAAAATACATAATAAAACTGTACAGTAAGCTGAACACAGTTCAAAACCATTGACACCAAAGGAAGACAAGTGACACCTCAGTAGGAACAACCGCTTTAACACCAATTTTATCCAAGAATTTCCACAATGTACCAAACCTCAAAATCACAAATCACGAGTCCCAGTTTGTGAACCCTAATCACTTGTCATCATGTGCGCACATTACAATTCATAACAACGCTGCCCAATGAATGACAATATCTAATATTCACAGGGACCATTCACGTGCCAACAATAATAATGACTCATCATTGCACTGACAACTCAAGTGCCAACAGGATAACACTCACACATAAGGCAAGTACACAAGGGTACATGTTAATGGTCAAAACTTCAGGATACATCTTCTTAGACAAATATGGGTGATTTATCTACATGTATGATTATGCAAGTGTTCTACCACAATTCAGGTCATCAAGTAAGAGAACACAATGAATGGATCATAAGAAACGATCACCACAAAATGTACAGTGTAATAAAGTTAGCAATGAAACTGAAACAACGAGTAATACCATAATATTAGCTACACAAAACTAAGCAAATAGCACAGCATGGAGAAAGACAATTAGTATTATACTAAGGAAAAAACAATCAAAGAATGGAGTAAATGTCAACAAGAGTCACTACCGAGGTATCGCCACATAGTTTCAAATCATAAAATGAATCACAATCTTTCCTTATATCACCGGGGGAGCCTTTACATTTAGTTTTGAAAAATTATTTTTCCCGAAATAGCATTCCGCATTTTATCCCACCTTATCACACCGCATGACTTCTAGTAGTTCTCCTACTAGCCACGCGTATCAAGCTCACCTTATCTCACCATATACGTTTCAACACACAGATCTTGTACCATCGCATGCGTATCAATAATGACATCAGCACGACAGAAACCTCGTGCAAACATCATAACATTAGCACGGTAGAAACTTCGTGTAAACATCATAACAACAACACGACAGAAACCTCGTTCAAACATCTGAACAATCCTCTCAACAATAACATTTGTGCCAAAACATAACAACTCAACAAAATGACTTTCACAATATGTACCCATATACAACAACATTTCCTCAAACAGTTTCAATATCACAACCACGTATAGCCCTCGGCTCAACAACACTGAATACAACAACAACAACAACAACAACAACAACAATAACATGAAGATACGACAAGTAAATCAACTCAGGACTTCAAAACACAAGGAAACGGTAGAAAGAGCTAACAAAGAAAGACACAATAGGGAATAACGGTCTCAACAAGAATAGCTCAACAAGGAAGAGATAATGTGTAGCAAGGATTCCACAAAAGTACAATTCTACAATAAGAGAAATAACATGAATCAATGATTCTAACTAAGTATAAGTCAACAATGAAAAAGGATAACAAAACTTTATTTAAGGTTGAGCAATTACGGAAGAGATACAACAAGCTCAATTAAGGATAAGCAATTATGGAAAATATAATAATAACTTCAATTAAGGATAGACAAATAGGGAAAAGATGATATGGAAATAAAAAAAAAGCAACAATTTCAGTTAAGGCACATGAGCTTAATCAGTAATAAGGGTAGAACATGAAGCAACTAATTCAAATAAGACGCGTAAGGGTGAATTTCGTAAATGGGGGATTTAACACGGCAAACCAACTTCATATAACATAAGAACCTAAGAATCCTAAACGTTCATTTTTTCAAAAATAAGCCCGAGCACGTACTCGTCACCTCGTGTAAATGGCACTGCCCCTAACTATTCACATGATACAATTAGCACAATGACTTAAAACCTAATGTGTAGTTTCCCCCACACAAAGTTAGGCAAGATACTCACCTCAAAGAAGCTAGACCGATACTCTAAAATGAACTTCTCGAGTTAAACAACCTGAGGACGGCTCAAATCTAGCCAAAATAACTTCAAACCATAAATAAAGCTCATAGAAAATAATTCTGGATAATAAAGCTTCGATCTTTAATTAAAACTAAAAAGTCAACCCAAAGTTAACTCCCGAGCCCGCGTCTTGGAACCCGACCCAAATTATAAAATTCGAACACACATTTAATAACGAGTCCAGCCATACAAGAATTACCAAATTCCGATATCAATTCGTCTTTCAAAACGTCATTTTACATTTTTGAAAGTTTTTCTCAAAATCCTCATTTTACCCAACTCCAACCACTAATTAAAAGACAAAAATAAAGATGGAATCATGAAATATAATAAATTCCGGGTGAAGAACACTTACCTTAATGATTTGCTTGAAGAACCCACGGAAAATCTCTCAAATCCGAGGTCTACAACTCAAGATATGATAAAAATGGACAAACCCTCGATTTTGGAAAATATATTCTACTGCCTAGGTATTTGAACATCACGATAGCGGAAATACACATACGATCGTGAAGAAGAAACAATGTCTGCCACAAAAATGCACTATGTGATCGTGAATGAATCTATGTGATCGTGAAGAAGAAATGACGCTGCCCCTACAAAGAGGTACTACATGATCGTGGAAGAAGAAAGGCGAGCGCAATTCATCACTGCCTCAAATTACACGATCGTGCACATAGCTATGCGAACGTGAAGAACAAAGTGTCGGCCTCCCCAGTAGGGTCAACACTACGCGAACGAGAAAGTCCTGATGCGAACACGAAGAAGCAATCACTCACACGAACGTGATCGCGGACTGAACCTTGCAAACGCGAAGAGGAAAAAGAACCAGCCCACCAAACAGCCTTCGTGATCGCGGCTACACCTAAGCAATCGCAGAGAAGGACACCAGACACCAGAAATACAGCATTCCAAAGCATAAGAAAATGGCTTGTAGCCCATCCAAAACACGCTCGGGGCACCCGGTACCCCGTCTAAACCAACTAGTTCCATAACATAACACGGACCTACTCGACCCCTTAAATCACATCAACCAACATCGAAACTATGAATCACACCTTGAATTTAACTTATGAACTTTCAAATATTCCAACTTCCAAAATTCATGCCGAAACATATCAAATCAACCCAGAATGACGTTGAATTTTGCATGCAAGTCCCAAATGAAATAATGGAGCTAATCCAACTCTCAGAATCGCATTCCGACCCCGATACCACCAAAGTCATCTCTCAGTCAAACCTCTCAACCTTCTAAAACTTCAACTTTCCAATTTTCGCCGAAATGCTTCAAATTACCTTGCGAACCTCAAAATACGGACGCATGCCTAAGTCCAAATCACCATACGAAACTATTGGAATCATCAAAATGTCATTCCAGAGTCATCTACACAAAAGTCAAAACTTCGGTCAACTCTTATCGCTTAAGCTTCTAAAACAAGAATCCTTCTTCCAAATTGATCTCGAACCATCCGGAAACTGAACTCGGCCATACACGCAAGTCATGACACATAATATGATGTTGCTCGAGGCCTTACACTACAAAATGAGACGTTAATCAAAACGACTGGTCGGGTCATCATATTTCCCCATCTTAAACAAACGTTCATCCTCGAACGTCCTAACAACCGTTTCGAAGTCATCAAATCACCGAATGTACTCATCATACACACAGCCGTGGGTGATCCTACGTCACCCCAATCCATATAGGCCCGACAACACTATCCCAACTGAATATTATTCCTTTCTCCCACACTAGTAAACCTTAGAATCAAATTTCTTACAATCCAATCATTTCCAAGAGATTCCTACACCCACAAGATATAACCATACGACGTGACACATCATACATATGCCCTTAATAGCAATTCTGGTCACAACAGCTACCTATAATCAAATCCAGCACCGGTAATTAGCCTCATAACCGCTAGAACCATGTTCCAAATCTTTAAAAAATTGACAACGATGCAAGAAAAATGAATACCTCATAAAAATTCATCCGAATCAACAAGTCACATCTAACGCCACGTGGTCACACACCTCACAAACTAAAACCCAATAAGAACAACATGAATACGACTAAGTATGCAAGGAGAAACACATAAGAGAACTATCAAACACCCGTATGTGAAGTAACATGGGATGACTCACCCCGATAAGCATAACCAAAAAAAATATGAATGATGCCCCTCTATAAAAAATTGAAACCATAGTCGTACAACATCATCTGGTGTAGTAGCCTCAGCCCTACCATAGAAAGGACATCAATGGGATAGGCCTTCGTCTCTTGGGTGCCCTGTACTCGCTTGACTTGTACCCCAAGCTAGCGATGCAGGAATATCAGCAACTGGAGCAGAACTCATGGCCTGAATACCCCGTTGTGACACATTTATCTGGAGTCTGGGACAATCTCTGATCATGTGGCCGGTATCTCCACATTCAAAACAACCTAAAAGCAACCATGTGTCCATGGAAGGTGTCCGGCACGGGTACCCTAAGACCCATGGGCACCTAGAACACTATGTGAACCTTAAAGTGGAAACTGAACTGGCTGACTCACAAAACCTATACCATGTCGTACCATGCCTCAAAAATAAGGACTAATAGGTCCTCCTGGTCTGCGAGGCCTCTTATCCTCTCTGCCCTGTCTCTCCTGACCCTGCATGACCTCTCTCCCGGTCCTACATGCCCTATAAATTGTGAGCGATCTCTACTACCTACTGAAAGGGAACATCCAACTCCAACTCCCGAGCCATGTTGAACTGGATATCATGACTGAGCCCCTCAACGGACCTGCGTACTCGCTCTCTGACTGTAGAAACCAAAACAGGTGCATGTCTGGACAAATCATTGAATCTAACGGCATACTCTAACACCAACATAGTGCCCTGGCGCAGCTGCTCAAACAACGTACGCCACGCTTCCCGAAGGGTCTGGGGAACAAACTCTTTCAAGAACATCTCTGAAAATTGAGTCCATGAAAGTGAAGCTGCATCGGCCGGACTACCCAACTCGAACGCTCGCCACCACTAATATGCGGCTCCCTTAAGCTGGAATGTAGTAAAAGAAACCCCACTCATCTCCATAATAACTATAGTGCGGAGAATACGGTAGCACTTCCCTAGGAATCCATGTGCATCCTATAAAGACAAACCACTGAAAGTTGGAGGGTAATACTTCCTGAACCTCACAAGTCTAAGGTGTTCTTCCTCATATTCTGCTACCCTACCCAAGGGTGGAACTGGGATAACAGGTTGTGTCGGCATGAAACTTGGAACCTAACCAACATGGACTCGCTACTCTAGAGTACAGGCAGCGCCAGTTTAAGCTCCTCCCCTGATCTGTGAAGTAGTTGGTGCCACCGGAATCAACTCCGCCTGAGCTAATGTACAAAACATGCTCAGGAGCTATGCCAAAACCTCCTGAAGTACCGGGGTAGTAAAAGGCGCCTCTGATGCCTGTCCCCCAACCGGAGCTACTGGCGCTCCTCACTGCTTCTTTTCTAGGTTCTCTATCTGCAGTACATGCTCCTCCTCAACCTCTACCTTTACCCCGGCCCCTGGCAATACCAGCTCTAGGGGAAGCGTTCTCGAAAACTGCAGCGTGTTCTTGCCAATTGTGAGAGAATAGAATGACAAAGGTTCAAACTCCGATATCAATAAACTCGTACGATAGGAATGAAAGAAATGAAACGTCCTAATACTTTCATAGCCTCTCGAAGATAAGTACAGACGTCTCCGTACTGATCCACAAGACTCTACTAAACTCGCTTATGGCTCCTAGTACCTATGAACCTAGAGCTCTAATACCAACTTGTCACAACCCCAATTTCCCTCTATAGGATGTCGTGACGGCACCTAGTGTAGAAGACTAGGTAAGCCTAACACTTACTGAATTAATAGAAGAATTCAACCATCAACTGATAAATATGAATTAGAAATCCTTATACACAGCTTACAATGCCAAATTGGTAGTACAAGTCATAAAATCAATTGAGTTTGCTAGAAAGTCCCTAAATACAACTGTTCAAAATAGAATTTACACAGTACAAGTACAATATCAGAAAGTGACACTGGGGCCTGCAAACGTGACGGCAGGTTTACCTTGAGTCTCCACAGCAATGCTCGACCAGCTAGCTAATAATCAACGATAACCGAGGCATCTGAGATCTATAAAAAAGTGTGCAGAAGCATAGTATGATTACACCACAATGGTACCCACTAGGTATCAATACTAACCTTGGTGGAGTTTTGATGAGAACAATAACACCTACTGGACTAAACAACCTGAACAAGTATAAATATATAACTGACAGGAACAATATTAGTATAAAGTTGGGCGTGATGAAAATAATAATACAATGTTTATAATAGAGATGAAAAGCAACAGTTAGCAACGAGACACAACAGGTAATAACATTGTATAGTAAGCTGAACACAGTTAAAAACCACTGAAACAAAATAAAGGAAGACAAATGACAACTCAATAGGAAAAACCGCTTTCACACCAGGTTTATCCAAGAATTTCCATGAGGTACCAAACCACAAAATCTCAAATCACAGGTCCCAATCCGTGAACCATAATGACTTGGCATCTTGTGCCCACATTACAATTCATAACAACACTGCCCAAGGAATGACAATATATAATACCCACACGGACAACTCACATTCCAACAATAATAATGACTCGTGACTGCACAGACAACTCACGTGCCAACAAGATAACTCTCACATATAAGGCAAGTACACAGGGGTACATGTGGACCTATATGGGTGATTTATCTACGTGTATGATTGTGCAAGTGTTCTACCACAATTCAGGTCATCAAATAAGAGAAGAGACAATGAATGGCACATAAGAAACAATCACCACAAAGCATGCAGTGTAATAAAGGTAGCAATGAAATTGAAACAACGAGTAACACCATAAGATTAGCTACACAGAACTAAGCAAATAGCGCAACATGGAGAAAAAAAAATAGTATTATACTAAGGAAACAACAATCAAAGAATGGAGGAAATGTCAACAACAGTCACTACCGAGGTACCGCCTCGTAGTCTCAAATCATAATCTTTCCTTATATCACTGTGGGAGCCTTTACATTTAGTTTTGAAAAATTGTTTTTCCCGAAATAATATCCCGTGTTTTAGCCCACCTTATAACACCCCATGACTTCTAGTAGTTCCCCTACTAGCCACGCATATCAAGCCCACCTTATCTCACCACATGTGTTTCACCACCTAGACGTTGTACCACTGCATGCTAGCACGACAGAAATCTCGTGCAAACATCATAGCAACAGCACGCCAGAAACCACGTGCAAACAATATAACAATCCTTTTAACAATAACATGTGTGCCAAAACATAACAACTCAACAAAATGACTTTCACAATATGTGACCATATACCACAATATTTCCTCAAACAGTTTTAATATCATAACCATGCATAGCCCTCGTCTCAACAACACTGAATACAACAACAACGACAACAACAACAACAACAACACGAGGATACGAGAAGTAAATCAATTCAGGAACTTCAGAACACAAGGAAACGATAGAACGAGCTCACAAAGAAAGACACAACACGGAATAATGGTCTCAACAAGAATAGCTCAAAAAGGAAGAGATAATATGTAGCAAAGATTCAACTAAAGTATAATCGACGATAATAGAGATAACATGAACTTATGATTCCAAATAAGGATAAGTCAACAATGAAAAGGGATAAAAAAAAACTTCATTTAAGGTTGAGCAATTACGGAGATACAACAAGCTCAATTAAGTATTAGAAATTACGGAAAAGATAATAATAGCTTCAATTAAGGATAGAAAAGTATGGAAAAGATACCATGGCAATAAAAGAGGCAACAACTTCAACAAATGCATTAAGAGTTTAATCGACAATAAGGGCAGAACATGAAGCAGTTAATTCCAAATAAGACACGTAAGGGTGAATTTAGTAAATGGGACATTTAACATGGCAAAACAACTTCATATCTAATGACATAAGCACCTACTAGTCCTAAATGATAAAATTCTACAAATAAGTCTAAGCACATACTCGTCACCTCGCATACACAGCCTTCAACTAACACAATTAGCACGATGAATCAAATCCTAAGGAGTAGCTTCCCCCATATAAAGATAGGCAAGATACATACCTCAAAGAAGCTAAACTGATAAACTAAAATGAACTTCTCGTGTGAAACAACGTTGGAACGGCTCAAATCTAGCCAAAATAACTTCAAATCATAAATAAGCTCATAAAGAACAATTTTGGATAATAAAGCTTCGATCTTTAATTAGAACAAAAAAGTCAACCCAAAAGTCAACTCACGGGTCCGCGTCTCGGAACCTGACCGAAATTATAAAATTCTAACACTCATTCGATAATGAGTCTAACCATACAAGAATTACCAAATTTCGGCATCAATTCGTCCTTCAAATCGTCATTTTACATTTTTGAAAGTTTTTCTCAAAATCCTCATTTTCCCCAACTCAAACCACTAATTAAAAGATAAAAAATAAAGATGGAATCATGAAATATAACAAATTCTGGGTGAAGAACACTTACACCGATGATTTACTTGAAAAACCCACGAAAATCGCTCAAATCTGAGGTCTACAACTCCAGATATGATAAAAATTGTCAAACCCTCCATTTTGGAAAATATATTCTGCTGCCCAGGTATTTGCACAACACGGTCGCGGAAATACACATGAAATCGTGAATAAGAAGAAACAGTGACTGCCATAAAAATGCGCAACGCAATCGCGAATGAATCTATGCGATCACAAAGAAGAAATGACACTGCCCCACGAAGAGGTGCTACGCGATCGCGGAAGAAGAAAGAGGAATGCGGTTCATCACTCCCTCAAAGTATTCCATCTCGCACATCGCTATGAGATCGCGAAGAACAATGTCCTGGCCTCCCCAGCAGGGTCAACACTACGCGAACGTGGAAGGCCTAATGCGAATGCGAAGAAGCAATCACTCACAAGAACGCGATCGTGGTTTGATCCTTGTGAACGCAAAGAGGAAAAAGAACCAGACCACCAAACAGCCTTCGCGATCACGGCTATACCTACGCGATCGCAGAGAATGACACCAGAAATGCAACATTCCAAAACATAAGAAAATGGCCCATAACCCATCCAAACTACGCCAGGGGCTCCCGGGACCCTGTCCAAACATACCAACTAGTTCTATAATTCCTGACGTGGACCTACTCGAGGCCTCAAATCACATCAACCAATGTCGAAACTACGAATCGTGCCTCGAATCGAACTTATTAACTTTCAAAATCTTCTAACTTCCAAAACTCGTGCCAAAACATATCAAATCAACCCGGAATGACGTCGAATTTTGCATGCAAGTTCCAAATGACATAACAGAGATAATCCAGCTCTCGAAATAACATTCCAACCCCTATACCACCGAAGTTAACTCTCAGTCAAACCTCTCAACTTTCCAAAACTTCAACTTTCTAATTTTCGCCGAAATGCTTCAAATTACTGCGGACCTCCAAATCCAAATACGGACGCACGCTTAAGTCCAACATTATCATACAAAGATATTGGAATCATCAAAATATCATTTTAGAGTCGTCTACATAAAATTCAAAACTCCAGTCAACTCTTACCGCTTAAGCTTCTAAAACAGGAATCCTTCTTCCAAATTGATCCCGAACCATCCGAAAACTGAACTCGGCCATACACGCAAGTCATAACACATAATACAAAGCTTCTCGAGAAATTACGCCGTTGAACGAGACGTTAATTCTCAAATGATCGGTCCGGTCATTACATGTTTCCAAGAAGGTTAACTCAAAGCATGCTTCCGCGAAAGCTGCTGAATCCAAATTTCTGTTGTTGTTGACAACATCCTAAATGTTACCAAGGAAAGTTTGGGTCTAGTCACAAGGATTCAAGCTAAATTGCTAAGACAACGAACATATCTAGTGCGGTCCGAATTTACTGTTTTCTTTGGTTCATCATCTTCTAAAGGGAACAACGTCGCCAAAAGCATCGAGAAAGGTTTTTCCCAACTTAGATTACCAAGTCCAAGAAACCTTTCGTGAAAGCTGATAATAATGTCTTGAGCATCAGTACTCCGTTTAACATGTCGAAATATCATGTTTGTGAAAATTCATGTTATTCTCCATCGTCTACAATGGTGATTCATGCGATGATGACAACGCTTCGTCTATAGAGGAAATAATTTCAAACATAACAAAAGCGATTGAAGGCTTGCCCAAACATATGTAAGATCAAGAAACTTGAATTGGCAAGTTGATAGATAGAGTAGACGACCTAATAGAAAGAGATTCCAGCCATGCACCTAGAGAGCGTCTAGAAGTGCAAGAGAATATTGATTTCCTGAAACACAAGTATGAGGACTATCAAAGACAAGTATGAGGTTGCTATCTTATTTTACATATGCAAAACCATATGGCACAAGAATTGATGGCTTGACGATTCCCCTAGTTATCAACCACCAAATTTTAGCAATTTGACGGTAAAGGAAATTCGAAGCAAGATGTGGCACAATTCATGGAAACATGAAAAAATGTCGTTTTCAACTGGTGGACTCATCCTCAATGTCGTTTAGGCTCTTCAGTTAAGTCGGTTGTCCGCTGCCTTTCTTTCCCATGCTTGAGATGGCTTATGGTCAACTTCTATTCTACTTGTTGGAAGGTTCATCCAGATCTCTTCCCGGGTCAACCCACTCAATATCCGAGAGAGGGTAGGCTTTTGGTGGCCACAGAGACGGCGGATAAGACAGCAGATGATATGTACTTGGAAATAAAAAGATCATAGATAAGTTTTTTCATTCCTCGGCTCTCCCTAGGTTCTTTCGGAAATCATGGTAGTCTTTTCGTGGAAATTACAACTGTTTGTTCGATCTTTTAGAGGGAATGCTCTTGATTGTACACAGACCTTAAGTCAGTTGTCCGTTGCCTTTATTTCCCATGCCCGAGATGGCTTATGGTCAACTTCTATTCTATTTGTTAGAAGGTTCATCCATATCTCTTCCCGGGTCAACCCAACCAATATCCGAGAGAGGGTAGGCTTTTGGTGGCCACAGAGACGGCGGATAAGGCAGCGGATGATATGTACTTGGAAATAAGAAGATCATAGATAAATTTTTTCATTCCTCGGATCTCCCTAGGTTCGTTCGGAAACCATAGTAGTCTTTTCATGGAAATTACAACAGTTTGTTCGATCTCTTAAAGGGAATGCTCTTAATTGGTACACAGACCTTGGGTCTAGCTCCATTGATAGTTGCGAGCGATTGGAACAAGAATTTCTCAATAGTTTCTATAGCACAAGAGTACCATAAGCATGGTGTAACTTACAAAGATGCTCCTATAGAAGGGAGAGCCAGTTATTGACTTTATCGATTGATTGAGGCATGCAAGTCTCAATTGTAAAGATGTACTTAATGAAGTTTTAGGAATACAAGTCTCAACTATAAAGATTGACTTAGTGAAGCTTGTGGGATAGAATGTGCAATCAGGGTATTCATTAGGGTCTACAATACATCTTGCAACATATAAAGTCTAAGACTTTCGAAGAACTTGCCACTCGTGCTCATGATATGGAGTTAAGCATGGCTGCAGTTGGGAGTGAAGGGTCGTCTATCCACGAACCTTGCAAAGGAAAAGACAAGCAAGATATCAAGAAAGTGGGAAAAGTTTTACCCAATGCCGAAAATAAAGAATCTATGAATCTCAATACTTCACCTGTGAAATTCAACACTAAGGTAAGCAAGAAGTAGAGTGTGAAGACGACTTCTTTGGTGGATAAGACAAATCGAAAACTGAATCTAAAGGAAATGCAAGAGAAAGAATACACATTCCTTGATTCTAACATTTCCTTAATATTTGATGAACTCATTGACCTAAAACTTCTTGAGTTACAAGAAATGAAACGACAAAATTATTGTAAGTATCATCGATTGGTCGCCCACCCTATTGAGAAATGCTTCATCTTCAAGGATAAAGTTTTGAAGCTAGCACGCGTAGGAAAGATCACACTTGAAGAAGAGAAAGCAAATACAAACCAAGTTTGTATCACTTTTGGCCCACTTAATCCATATGTGACTTGTAATATTATTGAAGGACACGAAGAGAAAGACTTGTCTAGTGTATTTCTGCCAATAATTATCAAGTTTGGGGACTTTGAGTATGAGGATACAAACGAATTGTTATCTCTTCATATGCCAAGTGATCAGGATCCTCAAACAGAGATGGAGACAAAGTAGATCAACTTGACTATGAAGGCTAGACTCTCGTGACTCGCTACAAAATGTCGCAAAGTAAGCTCACAAATGGAATTGGCTAAACGACAAAGCTTTGTGTTGCAACATTGATGAGGAAGGAGTAAAAAATGCAACCTCATCATGTCCATCATCCGAAGACACTCCAAAGTCTTCCCACAAGTCTGAGGATGCTCACACACTTAAAATCACACCATTGTGTCTATCGTCAAAAGACCCTCCAAAGTCTTCTCATAAAGTTATGGATACTCGCATGGCCAAAACCAGTTTCACAGATCTTCTACTTGGTGAAGCACTTCACAATCGTCCTTTATTGAATATGTGCTCGAGCAGAGGATAATTAGAATTTGATAAATGAGGGATTCGGAGTCAACATTCTTCCCATTCGCACAATGAAGGAACTTGGCATCTCAATTGAGAACTCTTTGAAAGCTACTTGACGATTTAAGGATTTAATAAAGAGGGAAAAGGGCCATAGGTGCTATCAAATTAGAGATTTTCCATTGGAATGATGCAATCCATTATGTGATTTACTCAAAAACTTCATACAACACGTTGCTTGTAGGTCGTGGATACATGAGAACAAAATTGTCCCATCCACCTTCTATTAATGTTTGAAGTATCATGAAGGTAAAACCGAAATCGGAAAAAAGATAGTTGCTGACGATAAGTCATTCATGTAGTCCTACTTCACTTATGTAAAGTTCTACTTGAAAAACTATATTGTGAGGAAAGTCAAAATTGGCTCACAAAGGTTAAAAGTGATATTGCGACGACCGAGATTGTTGAGCCCTAGAGTTGGCAACTGGTAAGAAAAAGATTGTGGTTAAGGGAGGTCAAAAGTCCCCAATATGAATAAGGCACCCTCTAGCAGATATTCAAATAAAAAGGTTTACATGTCTTAATCGATGAGCAATATTTCCTATCCACAATATAATCCAAACACCAACCACAGGCACCCTATCTGTCAAGGATATATACGATCTAGAAGAATAAAAAAAGCAGCATATTCTTGCACACATCAACAACAGCTACAGCTGCTATTTGGCTCTAGATGCCTCCATATACATAACACATTATAACATAACAAATTGGTAAATATTCTTGACATTTCATAGATCATACCTTTAATAATAAACGTGTACTTTATAGTACCAAGAAATTGGCATACTTAAAACGGGTCTTGGCATATGAGATGCTGAGGACACCCAGTGGCAAAAACCAAAAAGTAAAAGTTGAAAACATAGATAAAATAACTATGACTTGGACTTCAAGTAGTTGTTGAGAACATCCATGACTGATCCAAAATCTGCTTTTACTTCCACAGGTGGATTAGCAAACCGAGAAGCCATATCTGTGATCTCCTTAGAATGATATTCAATCTTGGACTGAGTAAACTTCAATCCATGAGCTGTGCTAACAACCACAGTCCTTTCAGTTGGAGCAATAACCCCACTATTCCTAAGCTTCATTAGTGCAGTTAAAGCAACCCCTGTGTGTGGACATATAAACATCCCAGTTGAATCAGCAAGTGCAGTAGCATCCATTAATTCTTCCTCAGTTGCCTCTTCCACTATTCCATTTGAATTCTTGAGTGCATAAACTGCTCTGTCAATAGAAACAGGGTCACCAATCTGTATAGCTGAAGCAAATGTTGTATTTGCCTTAACTGGCTGAAAATTAGTCCACCCTGACTTGTAATACATATATAAAGGATTAGCATTTGCAGCTTGAGCACAAACCAACCTTGGAATCCTATCAACTAACCCCATTTCTTGACACATTTTGAAACCTTTGTAAAAAGCATAAATGTTACCTAAATTCCCACCAGGAATAATAACCCAATCAGGTACTTCCCAATCAAACTGCTGCAAAATCTCAATTGCTGCAGTCTTTTGCCCTTCAAGCCTCAAACTGTTTAAAGAATTTGCCAAATATATAGGCAACTCTGAAGTAACTTCACGAATCAGTTTCATACATCCATCAAAATCTGTGTCAATGCTGATGACAAAAGCACCGTTGGCTATAGGCTGAACCAACTGCGCCATTGAAATCTTATTTGCTGGCAAAAACACAATAGATGGTATGTCTGCAGCAGCACAATAAGCAGATAAAGCAGCAGATGTGTCACCTGTTGAAGCACAGCCAACACCAACCAAAGGGCGTTTCAGTTTTCGTAGCCTATTCACTTGGCTAACCAAAACTGTCATGCCTAAATCTTTAAAACTACCAGTATGACTAATACCACAGTGTTTCACCCACAAATCATTCATGCCTAAGTACTTTTTCCCAAATCTTTCAGCCCAAAAAAGATTGGAATTTCCCTCAAAAGCACTTATAATATCATCATCATCAATTTCAGGCAAAACCCATTCTTTCTTGGACCAAACTCCAGAGCCATAAGGCCATGTTGTTTTCCCAACTCTAGAGTCAAACAAAGACTTCCAATATTTACCATCATATTGTTTCAAGGCCACTAAGTCATGTTGCACATCAAGTAAACCTCCTGAACTACTTCTGTATATTATTTCATCAAGAGAGTATGATTCATCAGTAGGTATATTGGTGGAGATAGAGTTGAAAGGTACATACTTTGCTGAAAATTTCAGAGCAGATTTCTTGGTTGTTTGTGGCAGAGTTGTTTGTTCGTTGCTGGTTGTGGTGGTGGTACAAGTTACTTTAAAAGGAAGGAATTTTGTGGGGTGGTGGGGTGGGGAGAGAATGGAAGAATGTGAAGAATAAGAAGCCATTGGTAATAATACTCTGCGAGAGCTTTTGCTTTGGGTTTGGCTTTTTATTTGCAAGAAAAGCAGACTTACAGTAGGGGTTGCTGAATCAAACATAGAGAAGGGTGCACTCTACTACATAGGATTTGGCAATATAGATTCACACGTGTTCTATGTTTTCTAAAGGCAAGTGGATCTTCTTTTTTACGTATTTTTTTGTAGTGTGTAATCACGTTAAATGTTCAATTTGTGCGTTATTCCAGTTACTACTCTATTAATATGATAAATTAGTCAATTACTTCCCATACCCCATAAATGGGCGTCTTTTAATGCATTTCTATTTTTGTCAATTTCTTTATACTTTTTAGGTCATGACCCTGTAGATATCGAGAGAAAGTATTAAACGGCCTTAACACCAAACTATTAACCTAAACATTTAAAAATAATACTAAAATTATATACTTTCTTACTTATAGTTAAATAAATAAATAAATCTTTTACAAAAGAAGTGGCAGGTCTAACCTTTTATATAATGGTGCTTCATTTAACCTAAAGACTTAAAAATAAAAATGAGAGGTTACATATTAGTCTCGTCGCCACTATTTGCTTATTACTTCGAAAAGAACGATTTCAAGCTTTCTATTTTATTTTAATGAAATTTTTTTATAGCCACACGAATATGATATGTTTAAGATCATAAGTCAAAAAAGTCTAGTAGTCACATAAATAATGTGCATGTTTAAAATTATAAGAGTAAAAGATCTTTCTTTCTTAACTTTCATCGAATCAAATTATGTTATATAAATTGGAATTGAAGGAGTATTTAACAACTGTTAATGTATACGGTCAAAAACCGGACTTGCCCGATTTTGTATGGTTGATCGAGACCGGGGCAGCAGGCCAAGTTTCAACCCCGAGTTATATCAGGCCGTGACATGAAGATATATTGTTGAGCTCGTGATTCGGGTACCGATCAAGATCGAGACCAGCTGAGATCAAGGCCGAACATGATAGAGATCGAGCGAGATCGAAGGAAGCTTGCTAAGTCGGATAACAGAAAGCCGAGATATCCGTGATCGGACAAGGGTCATGACGGAAATCTCGGCACGTATCAAGCCAAGACTGGTTGATCGGTCAATCAGGAGATCTCCTTCTGTATTTAGAATTGTACCATATGTAGAACTCCTCTACTATATAAAGGGGGTTCTAATCATCTTGTAAACATCACATTCACGCATAACAAAACAACATATTACATTTTCTCTCTTAAGCTCTCTTATTCTATTGTTCAGTTCTTACTCTTCAATAACATACCCAGTTGGTTTGAGGGCGACTTAGCTCGAGGGCCAAAGTCACACATTATATTGGTTTGCTTTATTTTACAGTTAATTTCTATCAATTGTCATATTCTCAGTTTGTGCCAAGTAAAATCACATATCCTAAAAACTACTTATAAATTTAATTGTTATCCAATTTTAAGTGTAAACAATTAATTAATTAAAAAAATATACAAGCTACCAAACTTGATTCATGATTTAAACTTCATTAGTTCACTATTATGAGATTCTTAGCTTGAACACAATAAACTTTTGAAATTATAGGTTCATAATTTAATATCTTTTGAAATTTTAGTGGTTTATTGCATATATATCAACACTCAAAAAGATTCTAATATTTTTTTGTTTTTATAATGAATGATTATTATGCACCTATAACGACATTTGACTTCATATATAATATATATGTATATATATATATATATATATATATATATATATATATATATATATATATATATATATATATATATATATATATATATATATATATATATATATATTATTTGGTTGTTATAGACAAAAAATATCTAAAGATATTGTTTTCCTATTCTAATGCTACATATAAGTGACACTAATTTATTTAAATTTTAAATCTCAAAAGATTTGAGAATTAAAGAAAGTTAATATATTCATGGAGTTTAGTCACGGAGTTTTGTGGCTGTTGGTAAGTAGTTAGATAACTAGATGTGTTTGACTTAGCTATGGTTTTGTAATTATTTACTTGGTGATTAATGAAGTTTCTGGTTAACAAAAACAAAGCTAATACAATATTAATCCATTGAAAGCTTTGTCAGATGAAAAAAATATATGTAACAACAACAACTCAATAAAATTCTACCAGTGGGGTCTGGGGAGAATATAATGTACGCAGACCTTACCCCTACTCTGGAGGGGATAGAGAGGCTATTTTTGGGAGACCTTCGGCTCAGAGACAATAGATCTGTGACAACAAAACTCGAAAAAAAAATCAGCAACGTGAGAGATAGCAAATAAAAGGAAAAGCAGTAACACAAATATTATGCAAAAGTGTGAAATACAACATAAATCGCTAGCAGGGATAGACAAAACACTATCATACTCATCGGTACAAAGAGGGAAATCGGGACGAAGGGGAAAACCGCTCGACTGCCCCTTAACCTACAACCCTGATGCTCGACCTCCACACCTTCCTATCAAGAGTCATGACCTCGGAAATCTGGAGCCGCGCCATATACTGTCTGATCACCTCGGCCCAATACTTCTTAGGCCGCCTTCTACCTCTTCTCGTACCTTCCAAAGCCAACCGCTCGCACCTCCTAACCGGGGCATCTAGGCTTCTCCTCTGCACGTGTCCGAACCATCTAAGCCGCGTTTCCCGCATCTTGTCATCCACCGGAGCCACGCCCACCCTCTCTCGAATAACTTCATTCATAATCTTATCCAGCTTAGTGTGCACACACATCCATCCCAACATCCTCATTTCAACTACTTTCATCTTCTGGATATGTGAATTCTTGACTGGCCAACACTCAACCCCATACAATATGGCCGGTCTAACCACCGCTCTATAGAACTTACCTTTGAGTTTCTGTGGCACATTCTTGTCACACAGGACTCCAGACGCTAACCTCCATTTCATCCACCCAACCCCAATACGGTGTGTAACATCCCCGTCGATCTTCACATCACCCTGGATAATTGACTCTTAGTACTTAAAACTTTCTCTCTTGAGGATGACCTGTGAGTCAAGCCTGACTTCCACATCCGCTTCTCCTGTCACGTCGCTGAACTTACATTCCACATTTAGACTCCAGGACCTGCCTCCATACCTCCAGTCTCCCATTAACGTCACATCGCGTCTTATCAATCAGAACTATATCATCAGCGAACAACACACACCATGGCACCTCTCCTTGGATATTGTGTGTCAGTGCATCCAGCGCCAGGGAAAATAAGAACGGGCTGAGCGCAGATCCTTTGTGTAAATCCATAACCACCGGAAAAGGCTCTGAGTCACCTCCCACAGTCCTAACCCAAGTCATAGCTCCATCATACATATCCTTTATTGCTTTAATGAAAGTCACTGGCACACCTTTCACATCCAGACATCTCCAAAGGATGTCCCTAGGGACTTTGTCATACGCCTTCTCTAGGTCAATAAACACCATATGCAATCCTTCTTACTATCCCTATATTGTTCCACCAACCTCCTGATAAGGTGGATAGCTTCCGTAGTAAAACGACCCCAACCCGAACTGGTTTTCTCATATAGACACTGCCCTCCTTATCCTCCCTTCCACTACCTTCTCCCAAACTTTTATGGTATGGCGTAGTAACTTGATACCCTTATAGTTGTTACAATTTTGGATATCACATTTGTTATTGTACACCGGAACCATTATACTCCACCGTCACTCATCAGGCATCCTCTTCGTCATGAAGATAACACTAAACAACCCAGTCAGCCACTCCAAGCCTGCTCTACCCGCATATCTCCAAAACTCTACTGGAATCTCATCTGGTCCGGTCGCTTTGCCCCAATTCATATTACCCATTGCAACTACGACCTCCTCAAACATAAATCGCCTACAATACCTAAAGTCGTGGTGGCTCTTGGAGTACCCCAATTGCCCTAACACGATTTTTCCATCCCCCTCTTAATTCAAAAGTTTGTGAAAGTACGAATGCCATCTTTGCTTAATCTGGGCCTCTTCCATCAGTACTCGAATGTCCTCGTCTTTGATGCACCTCACTTGATCTAAGTCACGAGCCTTCTTCTCTCTCGCTTTGGCCAACCCAAATAACTTCTTGTCCCCACCTTTCCCAAGTTCCTCATACAACCGACGAAATGCAGCAATCTTAGCCTCTGTGGCCGCTAATTTCGCCTCCTTCCTAGCCTCATTATATCTTTCTCTGTTCGCTCTCCTCTGATCCTCGTTGGTGCCCTCTACTAACTTAATGTAAGCCGCTTTCTTGGCTTGCACTTTACCTTGGACTACGTCATTCAACCACTAGTCACCTTGATGCCCGCCAGAGTAACCTTTCAAAACTCACAACACCTCTCTCGCTACCTCTCGTATACAATTCGTTTCGCGTCCACATAACGCTAGCGTCCCCATTACTCTTCCAGGCACCTATAGTCGTCAGCTGCCCCTCCAACTGCAGGATGGAAACTTTTGGTCAATGGCATGAAAATCTAATAGCAGCATATATTTTAATGAAATTGAGTGAAATATTTAATTATGAAAGTGACATAACAATTTTTTATTTATCAAACGTGGTTTATTAAAGTTTTAAAATATTTGATCACAATTTTTTAGACTTATAGTTAATAATCTTAGATATTATACATGGTTGTTATAGGTGGTGATTTATAAAGAGCGTATTGCGATGAAGATGGTTATTGATGTCATAGGTAAAAAGTTATTATAGAGAGGTAAGGGTGTACAAAGAAAATCGACAAACCGCACCAACCCGATAATCGAGTTAAACCAAAAAAAAAAATCCGACTATGATTTGGCTTGGTTTGAATTGGTTTAGTGTTGGAAAAAAAACCCGACCATAATTGATTTGGTTTGATTCCAAAATCAAACCAACCCAACATTACATGTATATAAATTTTAATTATATTTAATACATAAAAATACTTATTGTAATGTAGTTTATAATATTTTTTAAACTTTTTTATAATTTTATCATTTAACGTATTATTTTAAACTTGAATTTATAAGTTTTGAATGCTCCAATAAGTTTGAAGTCTATAAATATTGATAACTCAAATAAATCCTAAACCAAAATCAAATCAATATTAATGCTAACAAAAGACAATAGTGTTGGATATCTATTTTTTTTTTTTTAGTTTTTTCATTGTTTAGATAAAGTGCACAACTTATGTTTTTCGGTGTTTAGTTATATAAATAATAGTAGTACTTATTAGTCGTACTTATTTTAGCAACTTCGTAATTTTATATGATTTTTTTTATTATAGCTTATTAAAAATATTTATTTTATGCGATTATTATCTTTATTGTTGAGTATTTTAGTACAATGCTATGGTGTATCGCATATTTCATGTTATTTTCTTGAAAAACACATTATATAGTTATGTATTACTAGGATTAAAGAAATATCTGTAGCGCAAATTCTATATTTTGTGCTATGAAAAATTTATGAAAAAAACCCCCAGAAAAACTTAAAACCCGAAAAATTCGAGATTAAAAAATCCGACTTCTATTGGTTTGGTTTGGTCTTTAAATTTAATAACCCTTCACAATTGATTTGGTTTGATAATTGAAAAAATCGAACCAACCCGACCTATCTACTCTCATATAGAGAGGTAAAATATAACATAAAAATTTAGTTTCGAGAAAAGTTTGACTTTAATGGTGAATAAGTGTTACATAAAAATACTATTATAAAAATGTTTGACTATATATTTCGTGTAAAACTAATAAATTCTATAGAATCCCATAGAAAAAAAGATGCATCCGACCTAGCAAAAATAAAAACATTGTCTTTTATTCATGTTTGGGTTTGGCGCAGGCTAACATCTAATGTGCGAGCAAATTTCTTTTTTAATTGTACTATAACGATCAGTTTGCACACTCATACTTGCAACCTTAACTCAAAGTATTCCCCTTTTTCCTTTCAACCTCAACACTATAAAAAAGACGCTATAATTTCCAGAAAATAATTAAAGGATACACAACAAAAAACATGCAAAAGGGTCACATTAACGAGTTTTTACTTTTCCCTCCCTTTTATATGTCTCTTTCTTTCTCTTAAAATTAAAATAAAATTTGTAGTGAGGTAAACACGTGAAGAATAGTGGAAGAATGGGGAGAGCCATGAATGAGGATGGGGATGATACCAGTGGCGGAGTCAGGATTTTATAATTAAGAGGAGTTAAAATATAAAGAAACAAACTCACCAAAAAGTCAATGGTATCATTATATAGTGTGTGTGTATATATATATATATTTTTTTTTATTTTTTTATTTTTTTTTTAATTATCGAGCTATACAGTGTAATTTTTCGGCGAAAGGTGTCGGTTGACACCCCTTTGGTGCACCGCCACATGGATGATACATGTGTAAGCCCACTCGATAATTTAAATCATATATATATATATATATATATATATATACACACACACACACAAAATAATTGTTGGAGACTCAAATGATGGATATGCAAGCATGATAACTTATATGTTGTTCTATATCTCCATGAATCTAGAAACTTTTGCTTGCATTGTATTATTTGGTTTACGTACCGGAACTGATAATATTCGAGATTATGCAGGATTATACACAAAAGATTCTTTTTTGGCTCTCTCTTTAGCCCTATGTCTCTTATCCCTAGGAGGTCTTCCTCCACTAGCAGATTTTTTGGAAAACTCTATTTATTTTGGTGTAGATGGCAGGCAAGCCTATATTCCTTGGTTTTAATAGGACTCTTTACAAGCGTTGTTTCTATCTACTATTATCTAAAAATAATAAAATTATTAATGACTGTGCGAAACTAAGAAATAACCCCTCACGTGTGAAATTATAGAAGATCCCCTTTAAGATCAAACAATTCCATCAAATTGAGTATGATTGTATGTGTGATATATATATATATATATATATATATATATATATTGTAAACCTTTTTGGGACCTAAATTTTATCTAGATTGGACACTTGGCAACCATTTACCACTACAATATTGAGAAACTAGAGGAAACTCAAAACTCTACCGGATGGGATCTCATTCCTAGCTTCACTATAAAGTACTTGACCAAGATTTCACAAATGGGATCTACTAACTTTCCTTCTTCTTTTTTTTTAATTTAAATTCACGTGGTTAACCTAGGAAGGAGTAGTAACATAAGGCTATTGGAATTTGAACTTATGTCTTCTTCTTGTTTCAAATTATTTCATTTTTCGCTAATTGAAAATCAATGCTAAATGCGAATCGAATGTTTTAGCTTTTAAATCAAAATGTGGATACTCAAAACCAAATAAAAAGTACACATTATACATTGTAATTTTCTTATACAAAATTATGAAAGGTAGGACATCTGAATTAAGAAGTAGGCTTAGGCCTCATTTGTTTTTTTTACGATTAAGACGTCTGAATCTGAATACACATTTGAATATCAAGATGTGTATTAAGATTAAGAGATCTGAATCTGAATACACAACTGAATATTAAGATGTGTATTAAGATAAAAATACAAAATAATTATCTTTATTTGAAAATTAATAAACATAAAATTCAAATGAAATATTAATTAATCTAATTCCTATCAACAACATATATAGTTTTTTAAAATAAGATAGTTGTTGGCAATGATAGCTAACGGATGAATTCCGACAAGAGGCGGTGGTTGGTGGTAGTTTTGGTTGATGGTGGTGGTTCATGGTAGTAGCTAGTGGTGATTGGTAAGGTGGCGATTATAATTGAGGATGGTAGTGGTGGATGGTGATAGTTAATAATGGTGGGCGGTGGTGGTAGTTGTGATTGAGGAAGGAGGTGGTGGGTGGTGGTCGGTTATAACGATGGGCAGTGCCGGCTGTGGTTATTGATGGTGATGGGGTAGTTAGTTGTGGTAGTTGAGGTGAATAAATGTTGATTGTGGTTCAGAATGATGGTGGCGGCAGTGGTGGAGACGGTGGATGGTGATAGTTGATAATGGTGGCGGCTATGATCGATGATGATGGTGGTATGATGGCGGCGACAGCATGGTGATAGTTGATAATGGTACGCGGTGACGATAATTAATAATGAATATGGATGATAGCATCTTAATGAAATTAAATCTCTGTTATAAATCTTAATCATACAGACCTATTCAGATCCATTAAGTGATAATAAAGAAAAAAAAATACATTTAATAATTAAGATCTAAATAATTAAAATTTAAACTTTAAAAATAAACGTAGTTAACGTCTGAAATCTGGATGGTTATGATTCATACTTTCATTGAGTGCATACAAAGTAGACGCTAAACTCTTTAGGTGCTGTAACTAGTAGGTAGCTCATCTGAATTGGGAAGTAGCATGCATTAATTACAACATGGAGGCTGTTTTATTCCTTGTAAATAAGGGTGCCCCACTACGTAGGATTTGGCAGTAATATTTTACACGGAGCAGGTTTTTCTGGTTTCTTTCCCTTTTTTTTTTCTTCACAAAACATAGTTTCTGTTTTCTTTTTGGTTTTTATCCGGTGTTTGATATTTGTATTGGAGCTCGATTATATTCAAATTTGTGCCAAATAATGTCCCATTCGGGGGGAAGCGCTTCTTATCAAAGATTTTTCATACCTAGGGCTCAAACTCGAGACCTCTGGTTAAGGGAGGAGAAGCCCCATCCACTGTACCACATCCTTTGGTGGTACATCGCCTTTGTTTTTATTTCTCTTGATGGGCTCCAGAATTGACCCCTTACCTCTAATATGCACAGAGTCACGACCCGGAATTTTCACCGTCGGGACCGTGATGACGCCTAACATTACACTTGCTAGGCAAGCCAACGTTCGAGGTTATTTAGCCAATTCTTTACCTTTAGGTAATTAACAGTAAACAAGCCATAAATAAATCGAAATAAACGCCAAACTAGATAAATAACAACTTTGATTACATACTATTACTACCCAGAATCCGGAGTCACAATTCACGAACATACTAAGATTTTACTATAAGTATTTGTCCAAAAGAAAATACAATTGTTTGTGAAATAAGAGAAAAACAGCAAGTATGGGGGTATAGAAGGGGACGCCAGGCCTGCGGATGCGAACAAGACTACCTTGAGTCTCCTAGCTGTGAAGTCAACAACCAACCTCTCGATCAGCCACAACCTGCTTCAAAATCTACATAGGAAGTACAGAGTGCAGTATCATTACAACCAACCCCATTTACTGGTAAGTGCCGAGCCTAACCTCGGCGAAGGAGTGACGAGGCTATGGCGGGACACGCACAATATAATCTGCATACGGTGAATAATAAAAAAATAGAAAAGAAGACAGAATAAAGTAAAAATAGTAACTTGCAAGAAGTAAATACAGTACCCAACGTATTGCATCAGCGTTCAGTTATAACTGATCGTTAAGTGCAATTCAAAGCTACAGTACAACTAACACAGTCAAAGAAAAGCATAAACATACAGGTTATCGGCGCGCAACCCGATCCCACCGTACATATCATAATCCTCCCTTATTTTCCCTTAATAACATAAACAACATAATATAAATAAAAGTTTTGCGGCGTGCAACCCGATCCCATCATATCAAAACAATCATTATCACAGTCCATCATTATTTCACCACAATCCACCCTTATTACACATGTTGCGGCGTGCAACCCAATCCCACAATATAATATCGATTCACCCATATTCCTACTCAATATATCACCCTTATTCCTCCTGTTGCAGAGCGCAACCCAATCCGACCATATCAGTATCAATTATTCAGTAAGTATAGAAATTTCACAATTTAACACAAAACCCTTCACGATACTTGAACCTCAAACAAAGCAAACGGGAAGCTTATACTTTATAAAACCTCACACAAATAATACTATTCAGCGAGACCAATCTAGAATATATCATTAAAAACACCAATGAAACAGCTTAAGCATGTAAAAGCAGACAATAAAGCTACGGGATAAACTAATACCTTCAACAAGGAGAAACAATGTCTAACAAGTAACAATTAGGCATGGAAATACAAGCAAATCATGTAACAGTTAAGGAAGGTAAGAAAACAATATAAGAGGAACGGGGAGGAAACATGCAAGACAACTAAATTGGCGGCGTATAAGTACTCGTCACCTCACATATACGCCACTCACATGATTTTCATATAGAAATTAAGGCAAGAGTTCATAATCCCTCAAGTAAAAGTTAGGCACAACATTTACCTCTCTCCACAAGCCTCTCAATGCTCAACTACCATTTTTTCTCTAGAATCCACCTCCGAACCACTCGCATCTAGCCACAATTTACTTAATAACATCAAATATTGCTAAAGGGATCAATTACAATACATGAATTTAGATTTTGCCAAACTTTTCCCCAAAAAGTCAAAAATTGACTCCGGATCCGCTTGAAAAAACTCGATATCAGGACCAAAACCCATTCACCAATTCACTCATGAGCCCGATATGAAATTAGTTTTCAAATCCGATCTCAAATTGAGGTCTAAATCCCATTTTTCCAAAAATTCATAATTCTACCCAGACCCCCAATTTCTACCATAGAGATCCTAGATTTTAGGTTGAAAATTTATTAAATGTGATGGGAAATTAAAAGAAAGTGTGTTAGGATCACTTACCAAAGTTTTGGGAAAGAACTGGTCTTGGAGAAATCGCTTCTAGGATTCTTGGGTTTGAAAATTTGAAGAATGGGAGAAATATCCCGTCTAAGTCTCTTTTCATCAGCCGCAGATATCGCAAATGCGACCTTGCGAAGCCCGCAAATGCGAAGGAGACATTGCAAATGCGAGCCCCTTCTTATTTCTGCAGCCTTCGCAAATACGAACAAATGTTCGAAAATGCGACCATTTCTTCGCAATTGCGAAGAATCTCTTTCCCCAGTTCCCATTGCAAGTGCGATTACTGGCCTTCCGCAAATGCAACCATAATGTCGCAAATGCGAACCCAGGCAGACCTAGCCATATTTCGCAAATACGAGTAAATCCTTCACAAATGCGAAGCTGACAGACAAAGGGGATGTTCGCAAATTGCGAACACTGATCTCGCAATTGCGAGATCCGAGGCCAGTTCCCAAAAATGCACTCACCAACAAGATTTCCACGTATAATTCACTCTGTAACCTATCCAAAACTCACCCAAGCCCTCGTGGCTCTAAATCAAAAGTGCACACAAATCTAAAAATATCATACGACCTTGCTCGCATGATCAAATCGTCAAAATAACACCTAGAACTACAAACATAACCCCGAATCACATGAAATTTTCAAGAACGTGTTGAAATTCCTATTTTCACAATCCGACGTCCGAATCACGTCAAATCAATTCCGTTTTGCACCAAATTTCACAGACAAGTCATAATTATGTTATTGGACCTATACCAAATTCCGGAACCAAAATACGATCCCGTTATCCCAAAAAATAAAACTTTGGTCAAACACTTTAATTTCATTAAGCTTTCAACTTTTAAATTTCAACATAGTCCATATCTCGGGATAGGGACTTCCGATTTCAATTTCGGGCATACGCCCAAGTCTTAAATCACAATACGGATCCACCGGTACCGTCAAAATACGAATCTGAGTCTGTTTACCAAAATTATTGATCGAATTCAATCCAAATAAAGTTTTAAGGCAAAATTTCTTATTTTTACCAGTGTTTTTAACATAAAAACTTTCTGAAAAGATATCCAGACTGCACACGCAAATTGAGAAAGGCTAAAACATGACTTCTAAAGGTTTCGGATCATAGAAGTAGCTTTAAATTATAAGATGACCTATCAGCTCATCAGACACAGAAACCTGAATTATTTACTACTCCTACTATATACTCCCTCCATTTCATATTATCTATCATGCTACACGCTTCTTAAGGAAAATTATTTAGGATAGAATTTTGACTATTTTACTCTTATTCATGTCTTAATATTTAATCTTTATTCATTGGTGTTTGAACAAAGTTATTCATAATTGAGGTGCTTGTAGTCTTTAAGGATAATTATTACTAAGGAAAAGGAAAAAGATAATCAATTTTTTCATGAACTTCTAAAGTGACAAATAATTTGAGACAACTATTTTGATAACCACATCTGATAATATGAGACGGAGGGAGTAATTTATATAGACGAAAATGGCCAAAAATATCCATATGCTATTCAATTCGGTTTATAAATATCTCCATTAACCTATTGGTCCACCATCGCCCTCAACATTTTCTTTAGGTCCAATATTGCCTTCAACGTTCTCTTTTGACTTTAAAATTCCCCTAAAAGGCTAAAACTAATAAACAAAAGGCAACTCGGTGCATTAAGCTCATGCTTATGCATGGAGTTTGGGGAAGGGCAGCCACAAGGGTCTATTGTATGCATTCTTATTTTGCATTTCTGCAAGAGGCTATTTTCACGGTGGAACCTCGACTTCCTAATCACATGGAAACAATGTGTGGTTGGTTCTGGTGTAACCCAATATGAATTAAATTACCAAATTCTATGTGTAAATTCAATCCGCCAATATCATTGAACACAAATTTAATATTTAACCCCCGTCTCGATTCTTTCTTATTCCTCATATAATATCTTTCCTAAAGTTAACAACTTTTCTCAACAAAAAATTCAAAAATTCAAGAACACAAATGTCTATCCGTAAAATGGTACAGTTGAATTTATATGTGGTTTCTAGATAAGTGCATTAATTTGTTCATGAAATAATAGAACAATTGAATAAATATACAACACTTAGCCAAGAGATGAAAATGAATTAGCAGAAACAATAGTTCCGGGAGCAGAGCTTCTGGGCCCAACAACAGTGAAATCGAAAGCAAGAAGATAAAATTGTATAAAGTTTTGAATAGATTATAGCAAAAGTTTGCCAGATAATTCATGTCCTTTACAATAATAATAGAGCTCACTGTTTATAGCTACACCTAGGAAACAAGGTCCTAGGATCATGCCCTTCTTTAATGTCAATTATGAGGGCCAATGAATATTGTGTAACAGCGGGCATGAATGACAAATTCTTTATAACGGCAGTGTACTAAATGCTGTGGAATATGCTCCATTAAATGCTATCGGATGGTGGGCATCTATTTCATATTTATGAGCACTATTCTTTTCGATAACAGATGGAATATTTGTCTTCGGTTTTAGCTATCCTCTGCCTTCGACTCCACGTGTCACTTCCTTATGTGATCATTTAATATAATATATTTTACCATATACAGATAGTCTCCCTGCTTTCCGGTGGCATAATTTTGTGTCACTGGAAAGTTGGTATAAACATTCTTTTTGGCGGGAATTTTACTAACCCCTCTGAAAAGCTTTTGATGGTTGTTTATACACAGGTCTCTCCGCACTTAATGCCTCGAACACGTGGCACCCAACAATTCAGCATAACATTTTCCGGCTATCGAGGTAATCATGGCCACGAGTTTAGCCGCTTAAAACTTTAATTACATGCATCAGTCTTCTTTGTTCATACCTCATAATTCTCCAAACTCTCTTAATTCAACTTGTACTCTGTTCTTCGATCTCCCTTTTATTTTCTTCATAAGAGAAAGGCTTTTCCTTCTTCTCTAACATTGAATGGATTCTTCTTCTAAAATCCCTAGTTCCTCAAAGAACAAAATCAAATCCGATGAAGTGCTCCTTACAGTGAGCACTATCATCCCTAGAAGTCTTGTCACAACTAAAGACTTTGAAGATAAATTTCCTTCTGCTAACCCTCGTATATGGGTCCTTGGCTGATATCCTTCTTCCATCTGTCCTTCCAGTAATCTTGCTGTGAAGGAAGATTGTCATTGCTAGGATTTGGACATTATCACTCTTGATCTGGAAGAGTGGGTAACCTTACCCAAGAAGATTTTTATCTACTTCTATACATATTCCTTCACATTGGGGACGTTCTCTCTGAGCGGAGAGCTTGAATCCATCATTGTGGAGTTCTGCCTCCGCTACCAGGTATGTTTGGCACAGGTGAGTCCCTCCGTTTGGAGGACAATTGCTTGCATTTGGCGCCTGAGCCAAGAAAGGGGGGAGGAGCTATCCCTAGCTCATGTGATAAACCTTTATTCCCCCAAGATCTTCTGTGGAGGGATGATTAATTTCAGCAAGCGAGGCCACCATGCACTGCTATCCAGCATGTATGATGATAACGACCATGGATGGATGGAAAGGTTCGTTTCAGTTTCCACCAATGATATCATCCCGACCTCGGCTCCGTCTTTCCCAGAATTATGGAACCGCACTCATAAGTATATCATTTGCTTCTTCTTCTATTAAATATCGTTCTTCATCATTACTGACTTTTCTTCCTTTACCTATATCAGTGACTCGGTGGGTTCCCCCTAGGGTTGAGGGCTTGGACTAATGGGTTCAAAAAAATTTGGACGTTACTACGCCCGAAACCCGCACGTGGAAAGAGTTGTTCCTGAAATACAGGTGCATGGACAAAAATCATGGTAAGTTGAACTTACTTTGTCTTTACCTTTTCCCATAAAGAAATTATTTGATTCTTCTCTCTTGTTGAATACAGGTCTACCCCAGGGCTCAGTTATTGTCCCTGAGGAGGTTGTTTTAGCTGATCCTACCGATGCAGATGTTTTGTATACCCCAAGGCTCATCTCCACTGGCCACATCTGTCCAAGAATAGGATGTTCCTCTTCCCCAGTCCCCAGTTCATGGGAATTTGGGGAAAAATTATGATGCCCCCTCAGAAGATCCACAAAGGAGGATGAGCGTTACTCTCTTGGTCTCTATTGAATGCAATTTGTTGTCCCGATCGGTGGAACTTGCTAAATATCTGAAACCTTTGGCTTTAGAAAAGGATTGTGAAAAGATACAGGCTCTCTTGAGAGAATGCTTGTTGAACAATGCAATGCACAATACTGTAGCAGTATACTCTTCACTTCCTTTGTCATTTCTTCTATCTTTGATTTAGTGGTATTTTGAGTTTGCCATTCTAGTTTGACAAGCCAATTTCCTTGCTTCCGAGGGTCTCCAAAGGTTGATTCGAGAAAAGGAGGAACTTACCTCCGGGCGGAATCAACTTTTGGCCGAGCGGGACCAAACTGTTGCTCGCCTCTTAGAACTAGAAGTGAAAGCTAGTGAGGTGGTTGTGTTGAAGGATCGTTTGCAACAAAACGGGCAAGAAGTGGAGGCCCTTAGCCAAGTGATCGCCCCTCTGAGGGTTCAAGTTGAAGAGGCTAAGGCCAAACGAGTTGAGGTCCATAGTGTTATTCTTGCTGCATCCTAACGCGAGACTGCTTCCGTTGAAAGATTGACCAATTTGGAGGCAGCCTTAAACTCCCAAATCGAAGAGATTGCTGTTGTCGGGGTGAAATATGCCCAATTGGAGGATAAGTATAAGAAGACCCTTGAGCATAATAGACTTTTCAGCTCTACTGTCCGCGAACTCGACGTTAGCCTCAAGTTCATTTGATTCGCCTGGGAAAACCTTTTTGTCGAGGTTGACCAACTTAAAGAAGAACTCAAGAGCCGAGAGACTTCCCTCATTGTTGAATTAAACATATGCTATGTAAAACATGAGGAGAAAACCCTTGGAATAGGCTAAAGAGGGTGTCATTGGCTTTGATGCGGAAATCGCTAAAGCCCGTGAGCTGGAGTTAGCCGCTAAAAGGGGTCTCTCGGTAGGGACTGATGATTCCGGTTCTTCCGGTTCCTGTTCCCAAATTTTTGAGAACTTTAGAGGAAATAGAGCGTGAATATGTCGAAGGAAAACTGATAAGGGTCAAGATATTGAGCCAGCAGCAGATCCACCCACTTCCCCTGGGGGCGCAGATGCTTCTCTTTCTTCGGTTCCAGAGATGCAGCAGTTTAGCTTTTCATTTCTTTTCCCAACTTTTGTACTTGTTCCATTTGGGCACATTTATTGCAAATAAAAGCATCTTTTGTTGAAGTATTTCATGGGTCTTTCCGTGTTCTTTTATTCGACCATTTATGCAAGTTTCGATCTTTGCGTTTTTTCTTGCTTAACTGTTTTACACAAGTTCTAGTGTTTGGGTCTTATTATGCAAGGCTTTGCGTGTATTTTACTTTGAAAGCATTTGGATTTCAGGCAGAAATTCTTCCAAAATAAACCATTTATCATGAGGGTTTTTGTAAAAGAGGGCCCTCTTATGTTTACGATGCTCTTGAAGAGGACGTCTCCTGTTCATTACAGCACTATCATTTGAAGTGCTTGTTTCACTTTCAAATGACAAAATCAATTCATCATTCAGACAAGAAACATCATAGAAATAAAATGATTTTATTTTATTCCTTCCATTTTCAAAACATACATAAGCATTCGTTATGCTAAAAAGGAATTGCCCATTTCTTGTGGCTAACTTGTACAACTTGTTTCTACGGGGTTGGCATCGTAGTCCCCTGTCCCAATGATACAACTATGTTTCCAATTTTTGTATTCCGATCGATGTGGCACTCATTGTTGCCGTATCCTCATATCATTCCCCCCAGTGTTCGAATGCGAAGAATGCGAATTTGAACATTGGAAGTTTTTCGCCTTCGAAGAATCCACTAATGAATTGCTAGATAATCTTCAAATCGATAACAAACTTCACTTCCCCTTAGGAATTTATGCTATCAAGCCAAAGACTATCTAAAATCCCCTAGTGGTCTGCACTTGTGAAAGGTCGGGTAAACTTTTCTTGGTAGCAAACTTAACTTCCCGGTGGAATTTTGCGACCGAGTCAAAGATTATCTAACTGCTCCGGAGTAGTTCTTTGCTTGTGTGCTGCTATTAAAGGGTCTTATTGTTGTTGTTGAAACCTTCTTCGTAGTATACTTTTCGTTGCTACCTCGTTAAAAACCTTTCCAAAAAACCCAATTAGGACAAAAACTGGGCGACGGGAAAAAGAGTGCATCACATACTTTCAGTACATGTGATGTTCATCACCAATAATATCTCTTGAGCTGTGCCACATCCCAGTTGCTTGGCAACTTTTCTCCATCTTGATTCTCCAACTCGTATGAGCCTTTCGCAGTGATGTTGAAACCCAGAAAAGGCCTTCCCGTGTTGGACCTAGCTTCCCTGCATTGAGTTCTGGATGTATTGACTCACTTTCCTTGGAAGCAAGTCTCCTACTTTGAAATTACGGAGCTTGGTTCTTTGATTATAATATCTTTTTATTCTCTATTTTTGAGATTCCATCCTTATATGCACCAAGTCCATACGCTCATCGAGTAGCTCCAATTTGACTAACATCGCTTCGTTGTTTACCTCTTCATTTTCCTGGAAATATCTCAAGGTAGGTTCCTCTAATTCCACCGGGATCAAGGCTTCTGCTCCGTACACAAGGGAGAAAAGAGCCTCTCATGTGCTCGATTTGGCTGTCATTCGGTATGCCCATAGCACTCCCGGCAGTTCCTAGGGCCATCACTTTTCTCGTTGACTCCACTTGACCATTTATGCTCGGATGATAAGGCGAAGATATGATCCTTTTGATTTTTAAGTCTTTAAGGAACTTCGTGATCTTTGCGCCTACAAATTGTGGCCTGTTATCATAGGCTATCTCTTTTGATATTACAAACCTACAAATTATGTTCTCCCACAAGAAATCCACCACCTTATGTTTTCTGATCTTTTGATAAGGACCGGTTTCAACCCACTTAAAAAAATAGTCAGTTAAAATCAAAATAAATCTTACCTTACCATGGGCCGCTGCAGTGGTATAACGATATCATGCCCCACTTCATGAACGGCCATGGGGAACTGAGTGCAATGGTTCCGCTATTTTATGTAGCACTGGTGCGTAGCGTTTACATTTATCGCATTTGTATCCCGCCCTTACCAAATTTAGTACTAAGGAGTCTGCGCCTGAGTGATTTTTGCATATCCCTTCATGGACTTTGTGCATAACATAATTAGCTTCGGAGGCTCCTGTTGCTCCCAATCGCACACGCAAGTATACGTGGTCGTAGCAAGTAATATAATGTTGAATCGAATGTCGAACCCACAGGGACTTGCGTAAAATACTTATTGAATCACTCTAATTGATATTTAATCGAGCCAAAACAAAATCCAGGAATATAACTAATTTATTCTACGATTATATGAACTAATTATCAAGTAATGAGAGTATTGTTGTGTATTCAATAGAGACAGATATTACAGGGTTGTGATCAATTCACCACTCGTATTGCATTCTAATTAACTCTCCCTTTCATATAATTCACTCATGGTTTCTAATTAATCGATAATTTCTCTCGTAGCCTTCTCTCGAAGTACTACTCGTCTATTCTCAATTGATTAACACCTATATTCCTATGAAATTAATCTATTAGAACGCACTAAGATTACGATGTTTAATTAAGCACGATGACTAGGTATATTCTTATCCTAACCACAAATCAGCTCCACTGAAGGGTTAATATCGCACTCTCTTCAATTCTTCTCTAATCTATATAAGACTTTCCAAGCATAACATAGATAGTATATACAACCTAAATGCTGGCCAAACTATTAAGCAATTAAACGCAAAATTGAAGAAACAACCATATATTGAGCTAACTATAATCAAGGTTAAGTTAATATCGAATAACAATATTCATGGCTAAACCACAACCCCAGAACAATGGGTGTTTAGACACTCATACTAGAATTAAACAATTGCATAAGTCTTGCATAAATGGAAAATACTAGAATAAGATGAAGAAAACTGATAATGCTTTGGTTCCTCGATGATCTTGTGTGTATATTCTCTCCAAAAATGGCATCCTCTCCTCAAAGTTGTGTTTTTGGGTCTATTTATATGTTTGGGATAAACCCTAAACGTGTAGGAGACTTCTATTCCAACCGAAAAGCAATTAAAACCTTCAAAACTCGAAATTTACCGGACCAGGGACCGCAGGCGTTAAGCCCCAAACGTCCAGCTAAAGCCTGGGTAGTCCAGGCGTTTGGGCTCTAACGCCCCACTAACGCCTGGGTATGGCTGGCGTTTGGGCTGAAACGCCCCGCTAACGCCGGGTTATGCCAGGCTTTTGGGCTAAAACGCCCTGCTATGGCCCGGGTCACTCCTTTTCAACTCTTGAGCATATTTTTGACGTTTATACACCCTTTT
>ML341589.1:0-16618 GCA_005239505.1 Nicotiana paniculata | reverse complement strand
TCCTATATTACTTGTCGACCACGTACACTTGCGTGTGCATTGGGAAATCAACCAACAAGTATAATTTTTTTTCAAAATAGTGATCAGTGATATGTTCAAAAGTATTCCTTTTTCTTTTTACTTGTATTTTTATAAAGAGAGTACATGTCTTGGGATATAGACATGTAGACCAATTTGATAGATGATTGACCCGCATATATTAGTTTGTACATAATATTAACACTGAATTGGTATATAATACTGTTGACTATTTTTACTTATAAGAAATTAAACATGGGGGAAAGACTAATTATAGCAAAGTAAAACCAATAAGTTTCTTATATATGGAGGACGATTCACTATTTATATAGAAAAAGTATTGGAGTTCATGGAGGGATAATCCTACTTGAAAAGTGTATATGGTCAATACCGGAGTCCCCGATATCGAGGCCTCTATGGCATGCCCAGCCCGATCTCGAGAGGCTCGAAGTAGAGTGTGAAGCTCGACCTCGAAATGCATATCTCGAGGAAGTATGTCGAAGGCCCGTCACGGCCTACCTCAGAGCAGTCTATAATCGATACCGTCATGGAAAGGCGGGAATTTCCCAAGAACACGTAGTTAGAGCTGATAAGGTCTGCAGAGATAGTTCATGTACGTACAAGGCCGTTATACAGTTGTACCAATAACATTTCTCTATCATAATTAGGCATGTACTATGTTGGGATTCACCTCTCCTATATAAAGGGGACCCCAAATATTTTTGTAAAACACAACATTTACTACAATAGAACATTCTCTGTTTTTTTCGTGCTCAACACTGTCTCTCAGCTTTATTGCTCCTTATTTAGTGTTCTTCATTTATTGTCATAATCTAACCTCGAGGTTCCCAGCCCCAGTGAGCTCGAGGTCCCAGTCTTGTGACAACTTTGGTTTGCTTATCTCATTTTTCTTACCTACACTTGTTACTTCTTGATTATTAACTAGTATTATAATAACTCACATATTTTTAGAACCACAAATCAAATATAATTGTTAAAACCATTTTCAAGGTAAACAGTTTGACGCCCACCGTGGGGCTAAAAATAATAGTGATTGTTTTGGTGCTAGTTTCTGAAAACACAAGTTATTTTTCACATTTTTTCTTGTCCAAGAATCTTTGATTTCAGGTAAAAAAAATGTCTAACTCAACAAATTCACATGAAAACAATGGTCTTGAGCTCCATGGAGAGAACAGTGCAACTGCCTTAGTCGCCAGTGTGCCACCGAAAAAACCCTGGGGTAGCACCAGCACAAATCCCCATGATGTAGGCTCACGCGATGCTTTGCATGTTGATGTAGACACGGATACCGACGGAAGCGTGCGCGGAGGTGACCAACACGAAGCACAAAGAACACAAGCTCGGGAAGAAAGAGAAGTTAGCCTACAAGTCATTTTTTGAGATGTTACAAGCATAGCAAATGGCCATTGCTCAACTACGGAGCCAACAAAGAACACCGAGCACAGCGGGACCGGAAACAACTCCTCGAGTTGAGCAAGCACCAGAAAGATCGAGTAACAACGTGTCAAGAACAAACTCTACTATTATGAAAATGCTCGAGGACCTCACCAAGAGGATTGAATCAGGAGAAAAGAAGATAGAGGCTAACGACAAAAAAGTAGAAACCTATAACTCGAGGGTCGATCAGATCCCGGGCGCACTCCGATTTTGAAGGGGGTAGATTCGAAGAAGTTAGTGCAGAAACCATTTCCATCGAGTGCGGCTCCGAATCCCATTTCGAAGAAGTTCAGGATGCCCGATATCCCAAAGTACAACCAGACCACAGATCTAAATGAGCATATTATCACTTATACTTATGGTATAAAAGGGAATGACTTAAAAATGACGAAATTGAGTCAGTATTGTTGAAGAAGTTTAGAGAAACACTGTCCAAGGGGGCCATGATGGGGTATCATAACCTCCCCCGAACTCAACAGATTTTTTTTCCATGTTGATAGACTCTTTTGTGAAAGCACATGCTGGTGCCACTAAGGTCGCTACAAGGAAGTTCGATGTCTTCAAAATTATACAAAGAGGGAACGAGATGCTGAGAGAGTTCATAATCCGCTTTCAGATGGAGCAAATGGAATTACCACCAATCTCCGATGACTGGGTAGTGCAATCCTTCACTCAGGGCTTGAATGAACGAAGCTCGATAGCTTCGAAGCAGCTGAAGCAAAATTTGATCGAGTATCCTACCGTAACTTCGGCGGATGTGCACAACAAGTATCAATCGAAGATCAGGGTCGAGGATGACCAATTGGGAGCCCACTCGGGCTCAGCATATCCAAACAGGCTCTTAGCCAAAGAATTAAGGAATTCAGAAAGAGAGTCGAAATCGAACAAGGAAAGATACCAACCATATGTTGAAGACCGAAGAAACTCCCCGAGGAATAATATACCTCGAATCGGTCGAAGGGTGGATTGAGGTTTTCGAGGACTCATGAGAAAAATTGGGTTCGACAGGCACACGGGGCCGATAGAGGCACCCCGATTGTCAGAGTATAACTTCAACATATGCATCAAACATTGTATTAGCAATAGGTAAGATCAGAGACACCAGTGACCGAAGCCAATACAGTTAGATACTTCCCGAAGGAACCCCAACTTAATGTTCAAATACCATGGCACTCACGGTCATAGGACCGAAGATTGTAGACAGCTTCGGGAGGAGGTAGCCTGACTAATCAGCGAAGGGCACCTTCGAGAGTTCCTCAGCAACCGAGCTAAGAATCACTTTTGAAAGTGGGATGCAAATAGGAAAAATGAACATGAGGAGCCACAACATATCATTCAATAATCATTGTAGGAGTCGACGTCCCACAGGGACCTGTGTTCAAACAAACAAAACTATCCATCACAAAGGAAAAGCGGACTCGGAGCTACGTACCCGAGGATGATCTTACATTCAGCGAAGAGGATATCGAGGCCTTATCTCAACCTCATAATGACGCACTGGTAATTTCTTTTCTTTTGAATAAAGTTCAAATTAAACGTGTGCTCGTGAATCCAGGTAGCTCGGCCAACATAATCAGGTCGAGGGTTGTGGAGCAGCTCGGGATGCTCGACCAAATCATCCCCGCCTCTCAAGTACTGAATGGACTCAACATGGCGAGTGAGACAACGAAGGGAGAAATCATCCTCCCAGTCAACGTGGCCGGTACAATTCAAGATACCAAGTTTCACGTCATCGAAGGTGACATGAGATACAACGCCTTAAATGGAAGGCCGTGGAATCATAGTATGAGGGTGGTGCCATCAAATCTTCATCAAATGATGAAGTTTCCAACAAAGGATGGTGTAAAGAAAGTGTATGGAGGGAATCATGCAGAAAAGGAGATGTTCGTGGTGCACGATATGGCACCAGCGTCGGAGCCTTCCACCTCGGAAAAGTCAAAAGACAAGGAAGTAGCCAAATGGAAACCACAGTATATACCCTCGGTTGAGTCCGAGGGCCAAGTGATCAGTGAGTAAGTAGTTTAGGACGATGAAGTATACTTCCTCACTCCTCGAACCTTCGTTGCCCCCGAAAAGTCAGATGCAACGAAGTCAACAGTCGAACAGCTCGAACAGGCCGTATTGGTCGAACATCTTTCAGATCGAAAGGTATACCTGGGAACGGAATTAACCCCCGATCTCAGGAAAAAACTCATTCAATTTCTTATTGATAACATTGATTGCTTCGCTTGGTCCCATTTAGACATGACAGGGATCCCGCCGAAAATAACCACCCATCAACTAAGTGTCGACCCCAGGTTCAAACTGGTGAAGCAAAAAAGAAGGCCTCAGTCCGAGGTAAAGCATGCATTCATCAAGGACGAGGTAACAAAACTTCTCAAAATAGGATCCATTAGGGAGGTGAAATACCCCGAGTAGCTAGCTAATGTAGTAGTAGTACCCAAAAAGGGAAATAAATTGAGAATGTGTGTAGATTATAAAGATTAAAGCAAATCCTTCCCTAAATATTCATTTCCATTGCCCAACATCGATCGTTTGATCGATGCCACGGCCGGCCACGAGATTCTTACCTCTCTCGACGCCTACTCTAGGTACAATCAAATTCAAATGAACCTGGAGGACCAGGAAAAGACTTCATTCATCACGAAGTATGGTACATATTGTTATAATATAACTCCCTTCGGGCTAAAAAATGCAAGAGCCACACCCCAACGCCTAGTTAAAAAGATATTCCAACATCAAATAGGCAAATCTATGGAAGTTTACATTAACGACATGTTAGTTAAGTCCTTGCGCACAGAGGACCATTTGACTCATTTGCAGGAAACGTTCGATATCCTAAGAAGGTACAACATGAAGCTTAAGCCCGAGAAATGCGCCTTCGGAGTCGGATCGGGCAAATTTTTGGGCTTCATGGTATCGAACAGGGGGATCGAGATCAACCCCGTCAAAACTAAGGCCATCGAGGAGATCACCGTGGTAAACAGTGTGAAAGTCGTACATCGGCTGATCGGGCAGATAGCAGCCTTAGGCCGATTCATCTCGAGGTCATCGGATCAGAGTCATCACTTATTCTCCTTACTCAAGAAGAGAAACAACTTCGAGAGGACCCTGGAATGCCAACAGGCCTTGGAAGAATTAAAGAGGTATCTCTCGAGCCCACCTTTGCTCCACACCCTGAAGGAGGATGAAACACTATACTTATGTGTTGCCTTGTCCGAGGTAGCGGTAAGTAGTGTGTTGGTTCAAGAAGAACAAGGTACACAATTTCGTATCTATTACGTAAGTCGGACCCTAGGAGATGCTGAAACCAGGTATCCGTACTTAGAAAAACTATCTTTTGCATTAGTAAGTGGATCTAGAAAATTGAAACCTTACTTTCAATGCCACCCTATATGTGTTTTAACTACATATCCTCTTCGAAACATCTTGCATAAGCCTGAATTATCAGGCTGATTGGCCAAATGGGCCATCGAACTCGGAGGGTATGATATCGAGTATCAAACCTGAATGGCCATCAAGTCTCAAAATTTGGTGGACTTTGTGGCTGATTTTACGCCTGCCCTCATGCCCGAGGTAGAGAAAGAACTCTTGTTAAAAACGGGCACATCATCGGGGGTATGGGCCCTTTTTACCGATGGAGCCTCGAACATGAAAGGGTCCGGGCTCGGCATAGTTCTAAAACCACCTAAGGGCGGCATAATTTGAAAATCTATAAAAATTTCGAAGTTGACTAACAATGAAGCCGAGTATGAGGCCATGATTGCAGGTCTCGAACTAGCCAAAGGCCTAGGATCAGAGGTCATCGAAGCAAAATGTGACTCTTTTCTGGTTGTAAACCAAGTAAATGGGAGGTTCGAGGTTCGAGAAGATAGGATGCAAAGATACTTAGACAAGCTTCAAGTGACATTTCATCGCTTCAAAGAGTGGACCCTAGTTCACATGCCCCGAGAACAAAACAGCGAGGCTGATGCACTCGCAAATCTGGGATCATCTGTCGAAGAAGATGACATAGTCTCGGGGACTTTCATACAACTATCCGAATCGGTGATCGAAGAAGGTCATGCCGAAATTAATTCAACGAGTCTAACATGGGATTGGAGGAACAAGTACATCGACTACTTGAAACATGGGAAGCTCCCCACGGACCCAAAACAATCAAGGGCCCTTTGAGCAAAAGCAGACTGATTTTCACTCGACGAGAATGGAACACTATAAAAAAGGACCTTCGACGGACCATTAGCATTATGCTTGGGACTGGGGGACACCGATTATGTGCTTCGAGAAATCCACGAAGGCACCTGTAGAAACCACTCCGGTGCCGATTCTTTAGTTTGAAAGGTGATTAGAACAGGTTACTATTGGGATAGCATGGAAAAGGACTCCAAGGAATTCGTTCGAAGATGTGACAAATTCCAAAGATTTGCACCAATGATTCACCAACCCGGTGAACAACTACACTCAGTCCTATCCCCATGGCCATTCATGAAATGGGGGATGGACATCGTCGGCCCCTTACTAACGTCACCAAGTAAAGCTAGATTTATTTTATTTATGACTGACTACTTCTCCAAAATGGGTAGAAGCACAGGAATTCGAGAAGATAAGAGAAAAAGAAGTCATCAACTTCATATGGGATCACATCATATGCCGATTTGGGATCCCCTCCAAAATTACATGTGATAATACGAAGTCGTTCATTAGTAGCAAGGTGATGAAATTCCTCGAGGATCATAAAATCAAAAGGATCCTATCGACGTCTTACAACCCATGTGTGAATGGTCAGGCCGAGTCTACAAACAAAACTATCATTCAAAACTTAAAGAAGAGGTTAGAGAATGCAAAGGGGAAGTGGAGAGAAGTGCTACCCGAAGTACTATGGTCATATCGAACAACTTCAAAGTTAGGCACAGGGGAGAACCCGTTCTCCTTGGTATATGGATCCGAGGCACTGATACCGGTCGAGATCGGGGAGCCGAGCTCCAGATTTCAGCATGCAACCGAGGAATCAAACAACAAGTCGATGCTCAAACGCTGTTATTGCTAAGGTATAACCTTCTCCCTTTTAATTTATGTTTCATACTAACCTTTTTGCAGGTGTTCGATTGAGAGGGATCAAAGAACCCTTCGACTCGAAGACCTTGGGTTTTAAAGCATGTGTTGCACTTTTTTTCCCGTAGATCGGGTTTTATCCTAAATGGGTTTTACTGTCAAGGTTCTTAACGAGGAAACATCTATATGCTACCTAAGGAAAACTCAACAAGTATTCAAGGATTCTTCTCAATCAACCTCGAATACTAGGGGGCATCATCCTCGGAGGTTACTTTTTCAAGGAAATCAAGTTATGACAAAGAGGGCCTCGATAGGAGAATGTTGTATCGGGCCAAACGATCAAATGAACCGTGTCCGTGTAGAATAGTCGAGCCCCGGATGGAAAAAACATGTGCGCATGTACCAAGTAATCGAAGAAGCATCCTTGTTCATCAAAACACTTTGTGTCTCAAAGAAATTTTACTACTTTTGCATGAAACGGCTCAAGGGCCAAATACTCCCGAACACTCAGGGACTGTCATCGACAGTCAACTTATCGAGTCATCAAGGATCCAAGCTCATAAGACCTAAATGAGGCAATATCTCATCTATAAGACCTCAATGAGGCAATATCGAATCTATAAGACCTCAATGAGGCAATAAAATTTATAAGACTCAATGAGACATATTGAAACTTATAAGACCTTAAAAAGGCATAACCCCGATATTAAGGCCAAGGCTATACATTCGAACTTGTAAGACCCCTAAAAAGGCATACTCTCGATATAGAGGCCGAGGTCATCTCACCTGGGGACTAAAGGATACGGCCTAATATAAAGACTACGGTTATATGAAAAGTCTACGGTCGAAATAATGCGTCTTGGAGACTCCGCTTTTCCCCATAAATCTAAAGGTCTTCAAACACTTCGAAAAAGTCGGTTAATCAGGCTACCCTCGGCATAAGCAAAGGAGCTTCGATAATATCAACTCCGAATAATGAAAAGGCTTCAAAAAAATCAGCCTTCAGTATAAAGGCTTTGAAAGATCAGCCTTTGAGAGAACCTCACAAAGTACTCAATTATCGTCAAATATCGACTTATAATCGAGGTTCCCATTTGAGCCGTCGAAGAATCGGACGAACACAAAACATGCCAAGGCATAACAAAACTTTAAAAGTCTTTAGCCAGAATGGGGGGAAAATTATAGCCATATTATAGGCCGAATTGACCCAACCTAAAAAGAGCCTAAGGGTCGATATATAAGAGCCTAAGGTCCAACCTAAAGAGTCTAAGGGCCAATCGAAAAATCCTAAGGGACAAATTGAAAATAGCCTAAGGGCCATATTGAAAATAGCATAAGGGCCAAAATGAAAAAATCCTAAGGGCCAATGTTTTAAAACCTAAGGGCCGATACCTAAACAACCTAAAGGCCGAAGTACATTGTGCTTAAGACCTCACCTAAGTTCAGACTCGAAAGTCCGAGCTAAATCTTAGCTTGAAGATCAGACCCTAAATGGTCAACTATTATCGACCGATCATCGAGCACAAAAAAACTAAGGGTTTTATATTCTAAGTCCAACACATCGGACTGGTCATCGGCAAGCATCAAAATTCAAGACAAAAGCAAAGACAAAGACAAGAAGGAAATTTAGACGAAGAAAAATCAAAAGATTCCTTTCATATCCAATTCATGTTCACAAAAGAATATTTACAAAGCTCCTACACGGAGCCCTTACACAAAAAAGATGGAAAACAAAAGAAGCCTAATCTACCGTCGAGGTCACTTGATCGGACGAGGTTCCCTCAAGAGTCGTGCCCTCGAAGGCTTGGCCCTCAGCCCCCTAGTCATCAACAGCCTCTTACCCCTCGGGGAATTCGTCTTCATCTTCGTCATTTTTCGAGCCACTAGTTGAATCCTCGTCATAAGTGAGCAAGGCTGCCGATTCTTCTTCTAAGGCTTTCAATTTCTCAATCTCGACAGAAAGATGGAAACCCTTCGCATGCATCTCCTCGAGAGCCTGCCTTCGAGACTCCAATAGAGCATGTTAAAGGGCATGAGATAGCTTAATCTCGGCCTCAGCAGATACCTTCCTAGCCCGAGCATTTGCAGCTACAGCGTCATCCCGATACGACGTTATGAGTTCGTCAATCTCGGACTTAATATTAGATAACTCAGCAGCTGACTCAGCATGAAGATCCTTGTATTTGCATCTCTCTCCCTTCGCACCCTGAAGTTGATACTCAGCCGAGGTCAGTTTCTCTCGGAGAGTATATTTCTCAGAGGCTGCCTCGTCTATGCGGTTCTTTAGCCCGAGGACCTCAGCATTCTTGACCTCAAGCTCCTCTCGGAGTTTCCCCACTAGGTCATCCTTCTGCTTGAGCTGCAAGAATCAAGTTAAGGCATTAAACGCTAAAGTTGAATAAGCATAAAAGTAGGCCCACGAAGGCTGTATTACCTGCTCATCGAGATCAGCCCGTTGTCAAGACATATTCTCTAAATGTGCTCGAAGGTCATTCAGTTCCCCCTCCTTTTTGGCGTAAAGGGCTTTGAGCTCATCTAACTCCAACGTGAGCCTCCTATACTCTTCTTCGAAGTGGGCCAGCTCGGTTTGTGACTTGGAAAAAGTCTGGTTGTAGAGCATCAAGGCCTAAAAACATAAAGGAAAAAAGTCGGAAAAGCAAGAATCAGAACTCAAAATAAAATTGTTAAGTCAAGAGGTTACCTGTTTTCGAAGCTTCTCGGCTTCTTCGAAAATGAACGAGGCATTAAGGTTATGGATTTCTTCAATTCCGGCAAAGTATCCTTCAAAGATATCATTCTCTCTGTAGGACGCCCCCACGTCGAGAGTCTCCATATTTTGGGCATCCCGTACTTTTCCTGGAGAGAATGACGGGCCCGGCGGAGAATCATCTACATTAATGACCCCGAACCGGTCAATCGGGGCCTTGTCTCGCCTTTGGGGAGCTTCAGAGCTGGGTTCCCCAAGTTCATCAACCAAATTCCCTTCAGCTCAAGGCATATTTTTGTTGTTGGTCGGTTCAGGGACTTCGTTTGACCCACCCTCGAGACTCTCTTTAGCTCAAGGTGGGGCCGCATCGGCAACATCTGGTTCAATAACCTTCAGCTCGATCACCGTCGGCTCAGCAGTCTTCCAAGCGACAGTGCTTCCTCTTCCCCTAAGTACTAGCGGGCAGTCATCATTCTCTTCGTCCTCAACACAAAGACTCTCAGCACTTCCGGAGTTAAGGCTGCTGAATCGGCTTTGGGCTTTTGAACTTTGGCCTTTTTAGGCTTCGAGGACTCAGCTGGTGACTTTTTCTTTCTTTTCTTCTCCTTAGAAGTCTTTGGAGTGTCTACTTCCCCAAGCAGGGGATCCCTCATCAAAACGGCCTCTCCAAGGCCTACATAAGTACAAAGGTTGGGAATACTATCGAGAGTTATTTTTTTTAAGGAATTCAAATATGTCGGAAATAAAACTCACCTTGGTTTTTGGCCTTCTATCGGGTTTTGGGAAAATCACGCCACACGCACTTAACGTAGGGAGAGGTCGAATCTAGTTGTCGAACCCAGCCCGGGAGATCCTTGATCGCGCCAGGGTACCACTCGACAGCTGCATCATCGAAGGGAGTTAGTTCAAAGGGAAGGAAAAATATATGATTGACGAAACATATTTACTTACGATTCATATTCCGTTCCTCGGGGAATGGCATCTTCTCAGCAGGGATCAGGTCCGAGGTCCTGAATCGGACAACACGGGTCATCCACCCTCGGTCCTTGTCCTCGTCGATGCTAGCAAAGAAGGCCTTTCAAGATCGACGTTGCTGCTCAATCAGGCCACCTCGATAAAGTCGGGGCCTATACAGTCTAATCAGATGATCGAGGGTAAAAGGAATCCCCTCGACCATGTTTGAAAAATACCTAATTAGGTAAACGATTCGCTAGAATGATGGATAGATTTGGCCAAGCGTCACCCGATATTGTCTGCATAAATCGAGGATCACTTGGTCTATCGGTGGCGATGATGGATCTACCGGACCTAAGGTGAAAGCATATGTGTACACACTAAGGAAACATGCTTTGTATATGGTTATGTCTTCCTCAGGTGAAGGAATATCCATTTGTACCGCCTCCCCCCAACGACAGGCGATCTTCACTTTCTCAGTTTCAGTTATCAAACTGATATATCGAGACATAGGTTCACATCGTCCCACTATCGAAGAAGGGTTTTCGACCTTGAAATTAGAGGATGTTTCACAAGGTCTAGGGATGCACTCCTCAACACGAGGAGATACTACTTTTTTTTATCTTAGATGAGCGTGATGAAGAAGGGGCTTTCTCCTTTTGGGGAACATTCTTAGAAGTCTTTGCCATTTTTGCTTTAAACATTTCAGAAGAAGAGTAAATTGATTGAGAGATCAACACAGAAAAGAAGTGAGCGTATAAAAGAGTTGATCAAGGTCTGAAGATATTGTGAAAAGTAAAAGTTTAAGGAGTGAAGGATTAGAGTATTTATAGGGGTAAGTATGCGTATTGGAGAAAACAAAAGGACGGCCAACCATCGTTATCGATTTACGACTTTTCAAGAACCGTGCAAGTGTGGCCTTTGCACGTCCTTTCTGTCGCATCAATCACTTACCTTGCGTCACTGATGTCATGATGGGGACATCGAAGAGTCAAAGAATTCAAATTGTTTCTTATCATTTCATTCTAAGAAACGCGGGGACTATCTGTATAGACCAGGGACCCCGATATCGAGGCCTCTATGGCATGCCGAACCCGATCTCGAGAGGCTCGAAGTAGAGTCTGAATCTCGACCTCGAAGTGCATATCTCGAGGAAGTATGTCGAAGGCCCATCACAGCCTACCTCAGAGCAGTCTATAATCGATGACCGTCATGGAAAGCCGGGAATTTCACCAAAAAAAAGTGGTTAGAGTTGATAAGGTCTGCAAAGATAGTACAAGTCTGTACAAGGCCGTTATACAGCTGTACCAATAGCATTTCTCTGTCATAATTAGGCATGTACTATGTTGGGATTCATCCCTCCTATATAAAGGAGACCCCAAATATTCTTGTAACACACAACATTTATTGCAATAGAACATTCTCTGTTTTTTTCGTGCTCAACATTGTCTCTCAGCTTTATTGCTCCTCATTTGATGTTCTTCATTCATTCTTCTCTATTTATTGCTATAATCTAACCTCGAGGTTCCCAGCCCCAGTGAGCTCGAGGCCCCAGTCTTGTGACAACTTTGGTTTGCTTATCTCATTTTCCTTACCTACACTTGTTACTTCTTGATTATTAACTAGTATTAGACTAACTCACATTTTTAAAATTACAAATCAAATATAATTGTTAAAACCATTTTCAAGGTAAACAAAAAGAAAAATGTACTCTCTTCTTTTCATTTGCAATTTATATATGTCAGTCTTTGAGTGTGCATAAAGTTTAAAAAAGAAAGATGTCTTGCACATATTGAAACTATCTTTAATAACTTATAGACTCTAGTCGTAAACATACTAAGATATTTCTATGTCCATAATAGTATGTCATTAAGGAAAAAATGCAAAGTTTAATTAAAAAGTTTCTAAATGTAACTAAGGTATCATTCTTTTTAGATTAAATTAAAAACAAAAAAGAATATCATATAAAATGAAATAGAGGTGTAAGCAACTAAGCATAAAAAATACTCCGTCCGTTTAAATTTATTTAATGTAGTTTGTTTGATTTGACACTAAATTTAAAAAATATAAAAATTTAAAACGTGTAGTATTAAAAGCTTAAATGATAAAAACTTATGTGTCTTTCAATTTGTGTGGCTGAAAAATCAAATCATACCTGAGTTTTCCCAGAATAATACCGTGTTCACTAACACGATGAAACCCAACATCTTCAGGGGATACAAACTCATATGTGGCTTTATTCTTTAACACTCCATCCTAAATCACATAAAAAAAACCAAAGAGAAGAATGATACGCAGATTCTCTCTTACTTCTAGTTGATAATTGAATGATGCTTAGAAGGTAGAAATTGCAGCTTAAGCCCACTGTACTCTTCTACCTACATAACGTACAACAATTGTGTCAACATAAAAGCACAAAAGAAGCAGATTTCAAAAGGTAAAATATCTCTAACTAGAATATTAAGATGAGAGTAGGGGTACATGCAATACCATTTTGCTCGTCGCGATTATATGCTTTGTATTAATCCCAGTATAGGTACCACCTAGTACTTCCTCTCCACGATATTTAGAGCCATCACAATCTATTTCAGTAAAGGGAAAGTCAAATTCTCAACGGACAGAAATGGACATCATTCTTGTTTAACTCAAAAAATAATTTTCAAGGTCAAAGCAATTAATTTTATATGATGGGCCACAAGCCACCGATTTGATTCGAAAGATATAAATTTTTGTTAACACAACGTGATACAAAGGTGAAAAATAAATTCAATGACAGATGATATAACAAAAATAAAATAGAGAAGAAATAACTCTTATTGGATGATATATTCTTAATAGGGATGAGCCGAATAGACTTAGAGCCGAATTATAGCAAATTTGGGAGCAAGTTGTATGAACTATAATGTATATAACTGTATAGAAGAAAATTAGACGATTTACAATGGTGGTAAAGTGTGTATAGTTATAGGACTAGTTCACCATTCTCCTTGAATTATGGATTTATTATGAGCAATTACGCAATTCATCTATATTTGGAAGACTTGTAACGACTAAGTAGATTCTGAAATTTCGTAACCAATGAGTTGATTCCTTGCCTATTGAGTTAATTACGTACCTGTTGAGTCAATGCGAGTAAGCCTACTACCCCTTCTTCTAGTCCTAACCGATGTTATATAGAATGAATGTCGTCGATTATTATGGTACAACGAGTAGGAGCAGAAGACGTTGAAGGGGTTGAAGATTTGGAGGTCATTGTTCATAAGAACAAAGGAAGTTATACAAAGAAGAGGAGGATCGTTAAGAGGGTTTGAGGAAGAAGGTAAAGATACAAATGAAAGTAGAAGAGGTTTTAGAGGGCTATTTATAAGGAAAAACCATCATCATGAACCGTCATCGTGGAACGGTCGTATCAAACTAAAAGAGTCGTCTATGCCTAGAAAATCCTTGTAAACCACATAATCAATCATTGTAAGATACGTGTCACAAGCATTAAATAGAAGAGTTATAGGTCTCTTCACTTCTGTTGTGCATCATAATAATCTCAGAAAACTGCCATAAATAAACACTTAATTTCCTGAATATTCAGTTGAGAATATCCAGAAAGTGGAGAACTATTTACATTGCTGCAAAATAAATTGATCATGAGACCAATATTATAATGACATGTGTCATGGGAGTTGATATGATAAAAAAGAATAATGTGCAAAGAAGATATGAACAACACTCACGAAATTGCCTATGAGAATACCGTGCATGTTAGTTGAATAAGAGAAAACAAGTACATAGTTGTTAATTAAGGTTATTGGAAGTCATAGAAATGAAAATGTCATTAATAGTTACAAATATGAAAAGAAATCAGTTGAATCCCTATTGTATGTTGTTACTGTCTCAAGCGCTACAAATCACCCACATGATGAATAATTAATATAATAAATATTAGTAGTAGACATGAAGTACATAGAGTAAACAGTTACAAATTGTAATACTATATAAGCCCCTTCCATAACTTGTATCATCGTCAAGAGAACTGCTAAATTTTATTATCAATTATCAATATTCTTACCGTTTTCTATTACTGAAAGATTCTATTCTTTCCTACTGGAAGAAAGCGGCAACCATTGATAAGAACTTTATTTTCTTATTCTCTTAATTTTATTCTCTATTAACGTTATTTCTTTTCATATCAATCATAATTGAAAAAGTAAGTAAATTAGTTGTTAGAAACCTGAATTATTCTATTTATTTGTTTTGATTACAAATTTTTTTTTTTTTTTGGCTAAACAATTATTACCAAAAAAATAAGCACCAAGATGGCAAAAGGATCCCCAAATATTTCAAAACCTCTTTGCACGTGTACAATTATTCATGTCATATGGTTTGTCTAATTGTCTTCAATAATTCATCGAGTTGCCTCTCCTTAATAAAATGCATGTGTGTATAACACCAAATCCAGTATAAAACCTTTTAGCAGTGACAAAGCAGGAAAAAAAATGGCAATAAACAAACACAAGTTAATCAGGGCTTGTTTTCTGTATTTTCTAGGCGAAATGGCCTCGTGCTCACTTAAACTTGTACCGAATTTTAAAGCCGATATACAAATTTACATTATTCTCATTTGAACACTCAAACTCACATATCCGGTAACTGATAAACCTAGTTGACCGTTGACCATGCACATGTGGCAGTGACAGAAATGATGTGGACAAGGTGGGTGCAAGTCATGAAAATTACGTGTGTGACTACAATAGTTTTGATTTAAATTCGTTAATTGGGGTTGACAAGAATTTTTTGGTTTCGATTCGATAATCTGGTTCAATTATTTCAGAAAGAGAACAGAAAAAGGAAAAATGAGGTATTAAATTTGCTTCGAAGTGAAGGGGGTTTTGGTTGAAAGATGTTGACCACCATGGTTGGTTTGTGATCTAATATGGCACGGGTAACAACAGAGATCAATCTTCTTGCTGAGAATTGGAAATATATTCTTGGCGGCTTGATTTGTCACGTTTTTATATGTGTTTCCTTTCCATCAATTTATGTTTCTTTTTTCTTTTTCATACTTCTTTTAATGGTTATTTGAGGGTGCCTGATTTCATGTATTTTACAGTGCTGCTATCAATCAGCTTTTAAAATTAGTGGTGTTGTAAATTTTATAGAATAAGAGAGAGAAAGAACACGGAAGAAAAAGAAGAACAAAAATAAGAAAAGTAACGGAGGTAGGTGAATGGAGAAGACGGGGGAGATGGGTGAATGGAGATGATGGGTCTTTTTCTCTTTCTTTTTTTTTAATTTGTAACTTTTTTTTTTTGCTTATTTAGTATTTAAGAATAGGACCCACAAATAACACATGTCAAGTAATACGTAGTCTGGTATATGACGTGTTGTACATGTAAGCGCAATTGATATACACGCATTACTGGATCTATTTATTTGTACTCATTCCGTCAAGTCCGAGTGTTCAAATGGAAAAATCTAAAGTTTATCTATCGGCTTTTGATCACGCTCAACTATGTCTAATAAAAGACTAAACGGGCGTTGCAAATATAATCTGGGGTATTATGCCCAGAGTCGATCCCACAGNAATCTAAGGTTATGGTTTCCCCCGCTGGTGAACTTACTTCTCGGATACTTCATATAGCTTGATTAGTTGTCTCTATCAATCATGAACACTCTATCTACCATAAATCTCGATCAAGTAATTATGATAATTTACTAGACACACTCTCTCAAGTTACCCCAGCTAGATTGCATTACAGTTCACTTTAGATTGCACCCGAGATATCGTTATCTCTAATCCAACATCTAAACCCTCGGTTATGACTTTCGTCTATACTCCGGGAGTAATGTTGTTCAAACAACTACCTAAATATGCACTCTCTCTCAAGTAGATACATAATAAAAAGGAACAACTAATTGAGGGCCCGTTCAATCAACTACAACAAGAACGTAGTTGAACAAATAGAGATAAATCAACCAATCAAAACTATATTAATAACACAATAAGTTTATCCCTAAGGGGTTCTACCAAAATCCTAGATTAAAGAAGTTAGCTAGACATGTTCATAAGAATCAAACCCAAAATAAATTGCATAATTGAACTACAAAGTAATGAATAAAAGATGTAAAAATCAATGTTTTGTCACTTCAATGGTTCCCTCTCTTCGAATCCGTCGAAATCCTCTTCAAGTTGTGTTTTCGGGGTCTATTTATATGTTTAGGACGAACTCTAAACGTGTAGGAGACTTCTATTCCAACCGGGAAACACTTAAACTCGTCAAAACTCGGAATTGACCGAACTTGGAAACCCAGGCCTTTGGGCTCAAACGCCCTCTTAAGGCAAGGACAGGCCTGGCGTTTGGGTTCTAACTCCCCCCCTAACGCCAGGGGCTGCCTGGCTTTAGGGGCCAAACGCCCCCTAACGCCAGGGGCTGC